>AFRA01000344.1:0-31775 GCA_000223055.1 Claviceps fusiformis PRL 1980
CAATTAGAGTGGAGCAACTCTTAGGTGAACTAGTCGAACAACCCTCATGTTATCTGTAGCCTCGTTTGGACCGGGCTAGGTTGATCATGTCCCTACTACCACTTAGGATCCTGGGGACATGATAGAAATAGGTAGGTCCCGTTGTGGGTCGTCATGATAGTCTCCCGCTACAATGCAACACGGCCCACGACAGAAACAATCATTTCAGTGAGATGAGATGTTGTTCGTGTCATGGAGTCTGAACTGAGACCAGATCCCGAATAGGCCGCCAGGGATATACCGGCTTGCGCCAGGGGATGGCTTACGTTCATGTGGTTATGCAGCCCGGGATGAAAGGGGTAAAGCATGCCATCTTCGCTCTGGGAAGAACGGCAAAAAAGATTTGCGCCAAAGTCCGGCACAAAAGGACTAAAGTTTCTGCCACAACTTTAATGCATCTGCCGAACATATCGTCGGTTGCAGATGGATGTGTACGTCAATTGCAGCCGCCAGGCATCCTTCAAAAGGACAGGAATGGCCCACAGCGGCCATGCTCGCTCTAACGGAGAAGGAAAAATAAGAGAGAGAAAAAAAGCAAGCGCCGATCCTCCCGTTGATCCGCTCGCTGACGCGCATTTGCCGACCATTATTCGTGACGGTTTTCTTCGTCGAGACGACTACACGTATCGGCACATGTGCCAATTCTGAGGAGTGCTTATCCAGTAATATAGGCCATTGTAGTAAATGTACCACTCTTTTCGTTCGTGGCTTGTTGGCGAGGTTCCCCCTAGTTCGTGCTTGAAGCAAAAGGGCTTTTCTTTGAGCGGACACGCAGTCGTGTGATCTGAATAGCCGATTAGAACCGAGGTTGGAAAGAAAGAAGAATAGCGTAACAAACGAAGAATAGAATTACAAAAGAAAGGAAGAAAGGAAGAAAGGAAGGATAAATAAAGTGAGGAGTAAAAGACAGGACCACAGAAAGAAAACAAGAATGAAAGGGGACTGAAGAAAAACAAGAAACTTATAATTGCTTTTCGGGCGGCTGCTAACTCTAATAGGCTTTTTCTAATTCGGCATGATAGGAGGCCCATGTCGGTTGTTCTTCCTCTATGACTGATTAAGCAAAAGGTTCTCTTCATAAATACAAAGAGAACATATTAGCCCAGGTATTCTTTCTTGATGTCATCGACCCATGCAGCAAGAACTTCTCCTTTCCTTGAACGCGGGGAATGTGGCAGGAACAGCGCTTCGATAGTAAAAGAAGGGTGGCGCCGGAGCTATTCTGCCATGTTAGGTTTTAGCCGCTTCCGAACATTTAAATGCCATGATGCATTTGGTGCGAAAAGTTTTGAGAGTCCAGCTTGGACCCGCTGCCCCAAGTCTCTAGTGGTGGAGAAGGATAGCCGTTTGATCGATGGCCTCGTTGGCCTCGTCACAGTGAGTTGAGGCGGCCAGACGTGCTGCTGGAGTCATTGCTGGGGTTATTTTCGTTGCCGCGAGATGCGACTGCTATCGAACCCGAGGAGCGAAGCCATCCGTGGGTGCACAAACGATCGATGCACGATGCATCATGCACGATGCCCATTATGTAACTACACACAGCAAGAGGCGGACATTGAGTCGTGCCTGGCTGGGGATCGGACGGAGAGTGGCCCCGAGAACCAGGGTGCTTTAGGCCAACTTGCTGGAGCTGCGGGGCTGTGGGGCCCGTCATTCCAGCCACCCCGTTTTGATGGCAACCTGGCATGAAACTGGAAGGCGCCACTGCAGACTCCTGCCGACTCCTGCCAACTCCTTGTCCTGCCTGCAGTCCTGTGCTGCTGACTCACACATTCTTTCCGGCCCCGGCCTCAACCTCGTCGTCATGGTGCTCGAAAGATGATTTGACTGCTCCGACCAATGCGAGCTGCCAGGCAAAGACGTTCTTGATGGCCATGCGAAATGGAAGGCACAATTCAAGCCGCTCCTGCCATCCGGAATCGTGCTTGGCCTACAAATACTTCGTGTCCGTTTCCTGGAATTTGTCTCCATGTCAAGCGTCGTTCTAACATCCTTGATCCAACTCTCGGCGATCCCAACATGGAAACCCCCGGTTCGATTTTCTGGGATACTCTACTTGAGTAGCAGTCCCCCACATCACATCAGCACCCCGAAATCCACTTCCCCTGCTCTTGCCTTGAGGTTTAATCTAGCTCCCACGCGCCACCCTGTGAAATGGCCAAACGGGCCCCGTTTCTTTCCTTTTTGTCTCCCGCTTAATAAAATGATGAATGGTCTCTGACTCTCTGACTCTTGACGATCGGTGATAAACTGTTAAGTCCGGTTTCCATGAAGCAAAGCAAAATGCCTCGCTCTGCTCATTGTATCTGAAACCCCTTCTCTTCTCTTCAGGACTATCTTGCCGTCTCCTGGTATCGTCGTCGTTGTCGTTCTGTCCAGTCCCATCACCGGCCATTCCCCCCCCTCCCTTCCATTCAGTGCCTCTGAAAACCACCACCCCACCCACACTTTCCCGTTTGCATGTTTTAGGAGAGACGTTTGTTGTCCTCTTTCTTTTGCCCATTGACAGAAAACCACGAGGTCCAAGAGCTTTGAACCTTCCGGCGCCTTCGGCCCAGGGCGATGCAGGAAAATCATGATGGATCAATCCTCGGACGCCGGCGCTTCGCAAACGCCTAGACGGACTTCCCAAGACTCTACTACAACGACTGCATATCGCGAGTCCACCGGTAGAGATATTTCTACAGTTGAGCCGGGCGTGTCGATCCAACGGGCAGAGGCAGATTTTGCGGAGCTGCAGCGAGAGTTTACAGGCGTTTCCCGAGCCAGCCGTCGGCTGAACAAAGCCAAAAACGTGGACCTTGACGAGCTCGTGCCCGCAGACTCGAAAACCGCCGGCGTAGACACGGAAACCGACTCTGTTTTTGATCTCGAGGCGGCTTTGCGTGGAAATCTTGCTGCTGGAGAGGCGGTCGGTATCAAGGACAAACACATTGGAGCCTGCTGGGATGGACTAACTGTGAAAGGTATTGGCGGCAACGCCAACTATGTTCAAACCTTTCCTGATGCTTTTGTCAACTTCTTCCACGTCTTTACGCCCGTCATGAAATTGCTGGGCATGGGAAAGAAGCCAGTGGAGACTAAGCTCCTCGACGGCTTTCAAGGTGTCTGCAATCCTGGAGAAATGGTGCTGGTTTTGGGCAAGCCGGGATCTGGATGCACGACCTTTCTTAAAGTTATTGCGAATCAACGCCATGGGTACACCAGTGTTCAAGGAGACGTCTTCTACGGCCCATGGTCTGCCAAGGAATTTAAGCGCTACCGAGGTGAAGCCGTGTACAGTGCCGAAGACGACATTCACCATCCCACATTGACCGTTGAACAGACCCTGGGCTTTGCTCTCGACACAAAAATGCCCGCTAAGCGGCCTGGCAACATGACCAAGACGGAGTTCAAGCAGCACGTCATTTCCACCTTGCTAAAAATGTTCAATATCGAACATACGAGGAAGACCATTGTGGGCGATCATTTCGTTCGAGGCATTTCCGGTGGTGAGCGCAAGCGAGTGTCCATTGCTGAAATGATGATTACGAATGCTTGCATTCTCTCGTGGGATAATAGCACCCGTGGTCTTGATTCCAGTACAGCACTGGATTTTGCCCGATCACTTCGCATTCAGACCAACTTGTACAAAACAACTACTTTCGTGTCTCTATACCAGGCTTCCGAGAATATCTATAATCTCTTTGACAAGGTCATGGTCATTGACGAAGGCAAGCAGATCTACTTTGGCCCTGCCAAGGAAGCCCGAAGCTATTTCGAGGGACTTGGCTTCGCACCACAACCGAGACAAACTACGCCCGACTACCTGACGGGCTGTACTGATGAATTCGAGAGACGATACGCCCCGGGACGATCAGCAAGTGACGTGCCGCACAGTCCGGATACTTTGCTGCAGGCCTTCCACAAATCCAGCTACCAAAAGAGGATCGAATACGAGATTGCAACCTACAAGCGCGACTTGGAGCAGGAAAAGCACAAGCATGAGGACTTTCACATTGCAGTTAAGGAAAGCAAGCGTGGGGCATCAAAAAAATCAGTCTATCAAGTTGGCTTCCATCTGCAGGTCTGGGCTCTTGTGAAGAGGCAGTTCATCCTGAAGCTGCAGGATCGATTCAACCTGACTTTGGCTTGGGTGCGAAGCTTAATCACCGCCATCGTGCTGGGTACGCTCTATCTCCATTTGGAAGAAACGTCTGCTAGCGCCTTCAGCAAGGGCGGTCTTATATTCTTCGCTCTGCTGTTCAATGCGTTCCAGGCGTTCTCTGAACTGGCAGGAGCGATGATGGGTAGATCCATTGTCAACAAACACAGGGCATTTGCGTTTCATCGACCATCGGCCCTGTGGATCGGTCAGATTCTCGTGGACCAATTTTTTTCGGCCTTCGAAATCATGGTTTTTTCCATCATTGTCTATTTCATGACAGGACTGGTCAGGGACGCAGGTGCTTTCTTCACGTTCTACTTGATGCTATTGTCAGCCAACATTGCGATGACCTTGTTCTTCCGAATCCTTGGCTGCGTCAGCCCTGACTACGACTATGCTATCAAATTTGCCGTCGTCGTGATATCGTTTTTCGTCATCACTTCCGGTTACATCATACAGTATCAGTCACAGAAGGGTTGGCTGCGATGGATGTACTGGATCAACCCACTTGGTCTCATTTTCACCTCTATGATGCAGAACGAATTCCAGCGCATCAACATGACGTGTACTGCCGGCTCTCTTATCCCCTCGGGTCCCGGCTATAACGATATCAACCATCAAGTTTGTACACTGCCAGGCTCAAATGCGGGGACTACGCTCGTCAATGGCGCTGACTACATTGCGCAAGGCTTCTCATACTATCCCGGGGACCTGTGGCGCAACTGGGGCATCGTCGTGGCCATTATTATCTTCTTTCTGCTGTTAAACGTTGTCTTGGGTGAGGTCGTCACGTTGGGGATGGGAGGAAATGCATTCAAAATCTATCTGCGTCCCAACAAAGAGCGAAAGGCGCTCAATAAACAGCTGATAGAGAAGCGCGAGGCTAGGCGTACAGACAAGAGCAATGAAGCAGGATCGGGCCTTAGAATCAAATCCGAAAGTATCCTGACTTGGGAGAACCTCTGCTATGACGTTCCGGTTGCATCTGGTACGCGGCGACTGCTCAACAACATATTCGGATACGTGCGACCTGGCGAATTGACGGCTCTCATGGGCGCTTCGGGAGCTGGAAAGACCACTTTGTTGGACGTTTTGGCGTCAAGGAAGAACATTGGCGTCATCAGCGGCGACGTTCTCGTAGACGGTTCTAAGCCCGGAAAACAGTTCCAGCGGTCGACCTCGTACGCCGAACAACTCGATCTCCACGAGCCCACGCAGACGGTGCGCGAAGCGCTTCGATTCTCGGCCGATCTCCGACAACCCTACGGTACACCCGTCGCCGAACGCCATGCATACGTGGAGGAAATCATTGCACTTCTCGAGATGGAGCTCATTGCAGATTGCATCATTGGTACTGCCGAGGCTGGTCTGACGGTCGAGCAGCGCAAGAGAGTTACCATTGGTGTTGAACTGGCTGCGAAGCCTGAACTTTTGTTGTTTCTGGACGAGCCAACCTCTGGCCTTGACAGCCAAAGCGCCTTCAACATTGTGCGATTTCTCAAGAAGCTCGCCAACGCTGGACAGGCCATTCTCTGCACCATTCATCAGCCCAATGCGGCCTTGTTTGAAAGTTTTGATCGGCTTTTACTGCTCCAGCGCGGAGGTCGAACCGTATACTTTGGCGACATTGGTGAAGATGCGTCTATTTTGCGAGCCTACTTGAAGCGAAACGGCGCCGAGGCTGCTCCTACGGACAACGTGGCAGAGTTCATGCTGGAAGCCATTGGAGCAGGTAGCGCACGACGCTTCGGCGATCGCGACTGGGCTGAGATATGGGATGACAGTCCGGAGTTGGAGCAGGTCAAGACGGCCATTGTCGATATGCGAGAGGAAAGGAAGCTTGTGGCACAAGGGTCTTGCCACGAACCGGAGACGGAGTATGCGTCGCCCGCGCATCACCAGCTCAAGATTGTGTGTCGACGCATGTTCCGTGGCTTTTGGCGCTCGCCAAACTACCTCTTCACTCGCTTGTTCAACCACTTCGCCGTTGCCTTCATCGCTGGCCTGGCGTATCTCAACCTCGACAACTCCCGCTCCTCACTCCAGTACACCGTCTTCGTCATTTTCCAGGTTACCGTTCTGCCAGCTCTTATCATCACCCAAGTCGAAGTCATGTTCCACATCAAGCGGGCGCTCTTCTTTCGCGAGGCGTCGTCCAAGATGTACTCTTCCTTCACATTCGTGTCGGCCATTGCTGCCGCCGAAATGCCATACTCTGTTCTTTGCGCCATTGTATTTTATGTGTGTCTGTATTTCATGCCCGGCCTCGACGCAACACCTTCTCGTGCTGGATACCAGTTCTTAATGATACTCATCGCAGAAGTATTTGCCGTTACCATGGGACAAGCTATCGCCGCGCTGACTCCATCGGCACGTATCTCGGCGCAACTTGATCCACTGATTGTCACCGTCTTGTCTCTTTTCTGTGGTGTTACCATTCCCGTACACCAAATGCCCGGATTCTGGCGTGCGTGGCTGTACCAGCTCGATCCCTTCACTCGACTCATTAGCGGCATGGTCACTACTGCGCTGCACGGCCTCAAAGTAGTTTGTACTTCGGGCGAAGTCAACCGGTTCGTTGCACCCGACAACACGACCTGCGGAGAGTACATGACTCCTTTCTTTGAAGCGGGTGCATCGGGATATCTTGTCAACAACGAAACGCAAAACTGCGAGTACTGCGCCTTTGGAGTGGGAGACGAGTTCTTTACACCTCTTGGCCTGTCATTTGACAATAGATGGCGAGATCTCGGTATTTTCTTGGCCTTTATTGGTAGCAACTTGATTATCCTATTTACTGCGGTACGTTTTAATTCATTGCGTCTGCGTCTGCGTATGCATATGCATAATTTCGGAGGACGTGGGTTACTAACTTGATAGCAGAGTCGATTTCTCAATTTCAACAGGAGATAAACCGGGTCGGTCTCCGTCTCCTAATCGTTGTTCTTATATATATGCCTCTTGGGAATCTCACACAGGCAGGAACGCTTTATTCAGACTGTTACTCAACAAACAAACGGGGGGCAATGTATCAACTGGGAACTCAGACACAGACACATACACACATGTTTACATATGCGAGAGGGGAAACGAAAGCATAGAAGCGTAGTTGAAAGAAAGACGAATTTATGGAGCCTTCAGTTGGCTATGGTCGTCGGTGTATAATACACAACATGACTGATATCATGAATGATATCCTGGCATTCTACCAAAAAAAAGTATCTCGCTGCAGATTCGACCAGCCCATGGAGGTTGGTGGCGTGCTAGTGGCAAGGGTCACGTGCAGTGACAAACCAGACGGACAAAGAGATGTCGGAAGTGGCGCCAAGATGGGCCGATTCGAGTCTTGACCACGCGTGACTCGAGTAAAGAGCACTGATGTACTCACCGGGTAGTAGGTACAAGGCGTTTCAAATATCGGGCAGAGACGGGTGGAGCGACATGCAAAGCACTGGTTAAAGCAATCCATTACATACTAGGTACCATACATATATCGACTGGTCCAGTTCTTGTACATAGAAAGTTGACAAGCGTCTTTTTGCATTCTTTGCTCTGCCCACTCCAGGTTCGAAAATATCAGGCACGATTGCGCCCTGTAAAACCGTGCCCGTTATTATCGTCATCGGCATCGTCACCACGGGCGCCACATTACTGCTCTTGGAAGTCCTGGCCACTTCAGCTGGTCCGTTTTTTTTTTTTTTTTTTTGTTTCTTATTTACTTTGTTCAAACTTCAAACACATCCACTTGCATACCAGACGATACAACAACATCATCATGTGCATCGTTCTCTTCACGACAGCCCATCCCGATTATGCTCTCATCCTGTTAGACAACCGAGACGAATTCATCCTGCGCCCCACATCCCGGCCGCATTGGTGGACTCATGCTGCGACGGGTCGACAGGTGTTATCGGCGAGGGACCTGCAACGTGCTGAGAAGGGGACATGGATGGGCATCACCAAGGACGGCCTCTTCGCCGTGCTGACCAACTATCGCGAGGCCAACACCCATGACGCGAGTCACCCCATCCACGGGACCAAGTCCCGCGGCGGCATGGTAACGGCCTGGCTGGGCGGACTAGGCGATACCGTCAAGGACAGCGTGCACCACCTCGTCAGGGACGGGGGCGTCAAGGGCGTGGGGGGCTTCTCCATGGTCTGCGGCAAGTTGAGAAGGAACAGCCCGGGCATCGCCATCGTGAGCAACAGGGCAGGACACGCCGACGAGGTGCCTCTTGTAGCCCAGACGCGCGGCGAGACGTGGGGACTGAGCAACACCACTTTTGACGCGGAACCGCCGTGGCCGAGGGTGGAGATGGGAATCGGCCTGCTTCGCGGTGCCGTTCAGGCGGCCGTGGAGAAGAAATGCAGCGAAGACGACCTGGTCAGCAGCCTGTTTGATCTTCTCGACACGGATACCTTGCCTGCCACGGACCCAGACATGCCCTTTGACGAGATGACTGGTCTGCTGAGACACAGCATTTTCGTGCCGGGCTTGGGGACCGAGGCGCACAAGCTGGCCATGGCAGAGGCGCAGGCCAAGGGGAGAGCGGAATGGGCACAAGATGAGGGCTCGTTGAGGGCCGTCGAGGAGATCTTGCTGGAGCAGCAGCCCGAGGTGAGCGCGCAGGCGTCGAATGGGTTCGAGACGGGGCTGTACGGAACGCAGAGGCAGACGGTGATGCTGGTGGACTGGCAAGGGAGGGTCAAGTTTGTGGAGAGGGCGTTGTGGGATAGAAACGGGCACCAGATTCCGCGGGGAGAGGGCGATGTGGTGTTTGAGTTCCAGATTGAGTCGTGGGAGGACGAGGAGAGCGGAAATAGGTGTTCAGGGAAGGTGGTGACTCGTGACTCGTGAGGCGGTCGGATGCGGCGCGAGGGACGGTTCTGCGAGCTCAATATAAGACAGACAGGACGAGCTAGAGATAGAGACAAGACATGCGAACAAAGAGCGTCGTCAGTTTTGCGTTTTTACACCCTGGCCTGGTCAGTCGGAGGCCCCATTTCGCGGGGCGGCGTCCGCTGTCCAGACTCCAGACATTTGAAGCGGATGGGTTCAGAAACAAAAAAAAAAAAAAAAAAAAAAAAAAAACGGAAACGCAGCTGCAAAATTGCAAAGCGGCTGTTTGCCACCTGCCCGACAGCTGCGACGTTTCTTTTAGCGAGCACATCTAGACTTTTTGAGCCATTCATCGGCCGAGAAATGTCACTGCTCTGCTTCCCCATTCATCATTCTGGTTTTTTTTTTGTCCGTTTTTTTTTTCTCTCCCCGAATCATGGCGGCGGGAAACAAATAAAAACAAAAGCAGCACCCTTACCCAGTTGGTCAACGTCAACAACTCGATTCACTACCTAGGTAGGCAGGTACCCAGATTCCTCTGGCCCGGGAGCTTAGAACCAACGCGTCGGAGCGGCCTTCCAGATTCTACTTTTCTCGCATAACAGACAAGTCTTTCTGACGTCTTTTTGCTGTCTTTAATATACCTGGTTTTATTTTATTTATCTTTTTGAAAGCAAGAAAACCGAACAACAAGGGGAACATAGAAAGAGAGAAGAAGAGAAAGAAAAAAGAGAAAGAGACAAAAAGAAAGTCACATACGCATAGGGCCGGGCGTGGTGCACTTGTCGACCAAACGGCTGTTACCATCATTTTTGCTGGCCTTTTCGCCAAATACCATAAAAAGAAAAAGAAAAAGAAAAAGAAAAAGAAAGAAAGAAACAGAATTGCTCATTAAGCTGGATACTACTTTACTTGAACCTCGTGTTCCACCTCATCCTGGTGCGTGCTACAAATATCCTGCGGGCTGGTAACAGAAAAAGACGTCGAATACTTCCGAGACATTCACAGGCATGTGAAACGCGCTGCACCATGGTCAAACGCTCATCACAAAGGCCCCTCATATCGGCACCGTTGGGCCCCGTCAAAACTTCACGCGGCCCAGATCTGATACGCAGCGAGGGTTTGGAGCTGGTCGACAGCATCAAAGACTGTGAATCTGGTCCCTCGACCCCTACTGCATCCGTTGCCTCTCGTCGATCGAGGCGCATATCTGCTGGTTTTACGAGCACGGCGCCCCCCTCTACGAGCCCCATCGTCGCCTCGTCCGACGTCAATGCCGTTACCCATATTCAAGCTACCAAAGTTTCAAAGCCATTATTTGGAAAACGGCCTGCGCTGTTATCTCTCTCGACGAGGTCGCTTCTGAAGCAGCCCTCGAGATATACGTTGGTGGCCAGGTCAACTCCTGTCGAGGATGAGGAAAATCTTGAACCTTGCGAAACCAGGCAGAACCGAGACAGAGACGGAGACGGAGTCATGAAGTCCATGAGCCCGCGTCAAAAGCCGGAGAGCAAATTGCCGCGATCAAGGACCATGACCGTCTTTCATGGGCTCAAGAAGTCCTTCTCTCGGCCGAGCTTGGCGGCGGCCTGGACCTCCAGCCTCGAAAGCAAGATGGTACCCGGGAAAAGCCCACCAGTTTCCAAGAGGTCCGACTTCATGTCTAGCCCCTTGTCCTTGACGATGTCGTCGGCGGCGGCGACTACCCCTGCGCCGACATCGACATCTGGTGATGCCACTCCCAATTCGGTTGCGTCCATTCCCCAATACGATTACAGGCAAATTGACGCAGCCCAGAGCTCCGAGTACTGGTCCGGCCGATTCACGGCACTGCAAGACCGCTTTTTATCCGAGAACCTCGACGAGGATGCTCTTTCTCTGTATTCATCCCGAGTCGACAACCAATGGCGGGAAACCCAACCCAGTGAGGTGGCTCATCAGTCCCTTACATCGTCTCGCAATCGCTTGACGTATCTTGCTCCGTCCAATACGACATCTGCGCTCACAACAATCACCTACAACAATACCAGGCGACAACTCGACGACGAAGATGACCTTCGATGTGGTCGCATATTTCACCACCTGGATTCGCTCTGCAGCACAGATGAGGCCAGAAAGTCGCTGCGACTGTGGCAGCAGTCGTATGCGCGTCGCGTCGGCTGCTCGAAATTGCTTCCTGCTGAGGGATACTGTGAGACCACAGACCGCAAAAAGACGTTGCTGTTTGGCAGTGTAGGCAGTCGATTTAAGAGCATGGCAAGCCAGGATGGGGCGCCGAGGAAGCAATTACCCATGCCCAGTCCGGGACGTGGCGGCTCCTTTGCCGTTAAACCAAGTCCAAGTCGCGGGGTGGCTGTGTGTTAGGACGTCTTGGTTCTCCTCTCTCTACCCCTGCCGGCACTTCTCTCTTTATTTTTTTTCCCCTGCTATTGCTATTTTTCTTCTTTCCTTGCCTTTTTGATTCTTGCCTCTCCTTGGCTTTTCTGTTCCTGTTTTCTCCAAACATTGTTGGGCGTCTGCCGTTAATCAACGCGCTATTGGCGACATGCATGGCATGGTTGGCCTACTCTTGTTATTAGTACCTACTTGGAGACTTTGCGTTGGCTGTTGCTCTGAATCCCTTTTGTGATACAGCAGACATGTTTGGTAGACTGTCTGGAATTCCCTTTTTTTTTTTTCCCTTTTTTCTCTTGACTGCATGGACATGGATTGGTTATGATTACTTGTGGGTGACTGTGTTTGCTTAGGTCTTTTGGAGACGCTATCGGAAGTGTGTTTATGAGGGCACGAGAGCAGGGTGCTTTGGTCATGCACGGCTGAGCTTTTTCCTTCCTTTTCTCTTCTCTTCTCTTCTCTTCTCTTCTCTTCTTGTTCTTCTTTGGCTCGTATGAGTAGAATTAGGTACGTCAGGCACAGGGGCTCTTGTTTTCATGACAATCGGGACGAGGGCGTTGGACATGAGGGCACGGGTTCATGCTACGTGGCTGTTTGAATGGACATTGTATCGTAGGCAGATGGAAATGAAATGGCTTGATTGATTTGATGATGTGAACCTAGATTGTTACGTTACATGTACATTGTATTGAATTTTTTTTGAATTTTTTTTGAATTTCCTTCTTTTTTTTTCATTTCTTTTTTCGTTGCGTTTCTAATTTTACTGTTCATCCCCCCTTCAGTCACTCGAATCGTTTTCGACTCTTCAAGTAATCCCGTATCTGTTCATACTTGTTTGCGAAAAACATGCCCGACTTGTCGCTCCTCCAGACCAACACGCCAATCTCTTCGGCAAAACGCGCCGTGTCCACGAATTCCTTGTGGTCTTCGAAATCGCGAAACAGGAAGCCGCCCGTTGTCTTCATGCGCTCGTTCTCGAGCTGCCAGAGACGGATCTGGTCGACCACGGTGGGGGGCAGGATGGGTTTGTTGGTGGCGGCGGCGGTGCGGTGCATTTGCTCGTGGGCGTGGGCGGCCATGTAGGAGATGATTTGGTCGGCCGTGATGCCAAAGTTGATGGCTTGGCGGATGGAGGTGCGGGTGACGCGGCCGGCGACCATGTCGGGGAAGCGCATGTTGAGCTTGCAGAAGAGGGCGAGGACGGCGATTTGGAGCGTGGACTGGGTATATGCGTAGATGCGGTAGTTTGTCTCGACGATGACGCTGCCCTTGCCGTCGCCGGATGGGCCGCCGAGAGAGCCGCCGCCGGCGCTCGAGGCGTTGGGGGCGGCAGAGGATGATGACGGTCCTAGAGCGGCGGCCGTGGCGGCCGCAACGCCGTCGCTGATGGAGCGGAGACTGCTCCCTCCGCTGGTGAGCGTGGTGGCGAGTCGCGTGGGGAAGAACATGGAGCGCTTGTGCTGGGGGATGTAGATGAGGCCAAAGTCCAGCAGGGACGGCAGCATGTTCTTGCGCTGTTCGGTGAGGGCGTTGGTGTCGTAGGCGCGGCCCAGTTCCAGACTGGCCAGGACGAAGAGAAAGGAAAGCATGTCTACGGTTTCGAGACCCGCGGCCTTGTTGGTCTCGCTGGCCTCGAGCCACAAGAGGAGCAAGGTCCACACCTGTGCATTCGGCTCTTGTAGCAAGAATGTGAAGCCGGCTTGTGTGATTCCGATGCTCCCGTTGGGTCGTCTGTCCACCAGTCGGCCAGCAATCAGAAGCTCTTTGACGCTCTTATTCGGTCCAGTCACATCTCCCGTGCTCTTGTATCCGACACTGGAGACGACAAAGTGAAGGATATCGTCCCATTTCTTCCGCGCATACCGATCCAGAAAGGGCAGGTCGATTTCGGGGGGAACCATTAGGGTGGACGGCACGCCAAAGGAATTGTGTTCGCCACCACCGGTGAGGGCGAGACGTAGCGAGTTCTTGAAGTTGGTAGTCAGCTGCATTTCCTGTGGCTTTTCTTTCGACGGCACCGAGACCTGGATGATGTGCAGGCCTTTAAGGGTCGCGATCGCATTGTCGCGCTGTCTGTTGGGCGTTGGATTTTTTTTAGTTTATTTTTTTCGATTTAGTCCAGTAATGGGGCAAAATAGGTACAACAGAAAAATACAGGTATTGCCGCCGTACCTTTTCGCGTCTGGCTTCACCCACACGTCAAGATCGGCGAGGAGCATCGGCTTGGGCATATACAGGATGCGCATGACCAAGGTTTTTGCTAAGACACCGGACGGGGGCGAGGGAAAGGGGAAGGGGGCAGAGACTTTTGTTAGTCCGTCTGGATTTGCACGTTGCTCGTCGAGAATTCATGTCCGATGGTCGCAAGCGAATGTACCTAGGTGCGGCAGCATGCGCCGGAAGATGGCAAACGCCGTCGAGGGCTGCTGGTACAGTTTCCTGAACGTGGTGCCGGGCAGCTTCTCGAGGTAGTCTGCGAGCTGCAGTGACGGCGCGGGATTGACGGACATGGTGGCTGCGAGACCTGTCCGTCGGGCGGCAAGGAGAACGATGGTTATGGCTATATCATGATATGGTCGGGGGTCTTTGGCGGTCCGCTCGTGGGGAGCCAAAAGGCGAGACGGAGAGGTGAGGAGGTCTGGTGGGAGGTGATGTTGAAAATGGCCGCCTCACAGCGTGACAGTCTGGGGGCAGGCACTTCGGGAGATGGTCGGGCCGCGCCTGTGGGTGCTGGCCCTTGGTGGGTGCTGGCCCTTGGGTGTGTATGTGTGTATGCAGCGTGCGGCGTGCAGCAGGCGCTGTGGCGCTGTGGCGCCTAGTTGCTAGTGATGGTCATGGACTCATCCATCTCATGGCACTTGACGGGTGGGACAAGATTCTCCACTGGATCCGAGACCCGCGGGAGCATTCGGAGAATTCTAACCCATCCATGTCCGGCGGACACCTCATGCAGCAGTTATTTTAGAATCTACACATTGAATCAAAGATCAAAGCAACTAGACCATGCCGCAATCAAGCCCTCCAATCCCCTTTCCCCGGATTATGTTTGGCATCATAGTGGATGAGGTATCCGCCCGCCTCGTTCAGACAAGCAAACACGTGGAAAAGATACCTCTTCCGTTTTAGGCCTACTAGGTGTGGCTGTGTGCACCCCAGCTGGGCCAAGAGAACCGCCTTGTCTGCTTTTTCAATATTCCACGTTCAGCTCCCTCCGTCATCATGGATTCATGGCGCTCGGCGCTGATCCATCTTGTACTCTTTGCTCGCCATGGTCGATGCTCTTCTTGTCGATTGCACTGCCTCAACGACTCGTGGCTATCTGGGGCTCAATTCTGCCTCTCCCTGCAGTGGCTGGCAGTTTTCCTCAGCCTTGGCAATGCATCAATACTCTGACGCCCAGTTTCTACGCTCTTTCGACAGCTGTGTTATTTCTATTTCTATTTCTATTTTCATTTCTATTTTCATTTCTATTTCTATTTCTTTTTCCATCTTCATCTTCATGTCTTGTTCTCATTCTTTATCAATTCTCGCATCCTTCTATCGTCTTTCATCTCGTCCTCCCAAGACCGTTATTCCCTCGTGATGCTCAAGTCGACAAAACAGTCGTCTCATTGCTAGATGCGACCGCGTCCACGTCATCGAGTCTTGTCTTGTGGACGCAAACTCGTGTCAGAATAATCAGAAACTCGTCATTCAACCTCTTCGGAAAGGCGTGCTGCGTCTCCATCGCTGTTGTCCGTCATGGCGCTACGAAAACACATCTGGAACCTAATGTCCAAGAACTTTCGATGGCTTCTCTTGAGACACCCAACACTCTGCGTCATGATGGCCTTTGTCCTGCCGATTATCCTCTCTTCCTTGCTCAGCTTTGTCAAGAATCTCTTCGTGCCTCCTGCGCAATACGGCATGAGCCCGGTGCAGCCTGTGAGAAATCTGTCTAGTGCCTTCGATGTCGCGAGGAGCCGCGGCCGCGACAAGGTCGTTCTGGTCAACAACGGCTACAGTGGAGGCGATATCGATCGTGTTCTCGACATGGTTGCAAATGTCGTCACCGCAGATGCCTCGATGAAACTGGCCAGGATGAATTCTGAAAACAATCTGGCCGCCGAGTGCCGCAGCAGCCTGCGAGGCGTCACCACCTGCTTCGCCGCCATCGTGATGCGATCCTCCCCAAACGAAGGATCCGCTGGACTCTGGAACTACACGATTCGCACCGACGCTGCCTTTTGGAGCGAGCCAGTCAGGTTCAATGTCGAAAAGTCAGACAATGTACAGCAGATATACATGCTCCCCATCCAGCGCGCCGTTGACACGGCCATTGCCAGTCTTGCCGGCTCCAACTCTGACGTCAACTCCAGCTCGAATTCGCTGTCCAAGACGGAGGAGCTCGCCTTCACCAGCATAACCCAGAAACAGCGTGACGAAAAAGTCCGCCAAACCTACCACAATGCCATAGTAAATTTCATGGCCGTCGCATTCATTGCCAACATCATCTGGATCACCTACGATCTCACCGGATTCATCGCCACTGAACGTGAAAGCGGCATGTCCCAGCTTATTGATGCCATGATGGCTGTCAGTCGACCTTGGATGGCGCAGGCTGCTCGCATTATAGCACATCACTTGTCCTTTTCCATGATCTATGCGCCTGCTTGGATCATTGGCTCCGTCATCATTCAGCGCGGTGTCTTTCCCAACACCAGCACCGCCATTGTGCTCCTGTTCCATCTGCTCGCCGGACTTGCTCTTGCCTCCATGTCGGTCCTGTTCGCGTCCTTCTTCAGAAAGGCACAGCTCAGCGGAATTACCGCCATCCTATCCATTCTCCTCCTTGGAATTCTGGCTCAGGCGCTGACACAGCCCAAGATTGGACCCGTTGTTATTTTGTCTGTCCTCTTCACCCCTTGTACATACGTCTACTTTCTTACCTTGATGTCAAGATTTGAGAGGAAGGGCAGGGCCACGAATTTACTCGAAAACCCGCCCAGTAGCCCCTGGGAAATGCCAGGCATTGTCTTCTTCGTTCTCCTCATTGTCCAAATTTTCGTTTACCCTTTGATCGCTGCCATAGTCGAGAGGAAGCTATACGGCGTATCAATCCAAGGCCGCAAAATTCAAATGCAGCCTGACCATGATGAAAGCCACAACGAATATGCGGTGAAGCTCGACAATCTCACAAAGGTATATTATCCTAGCTTCCTGCACCGCCTCTTCTCATCCAAGTCGCATCCTCCAAAACCCGTCGTAGCGGTCAGCGACTTGAGTCTTCAGGTTGGAAAAGGCCAAATCGTTGCTTTACTGGGTGCAAATGGCAGCGGCAAGAGCACTACGCTTGATGCGATTGCCGGTCTGCATCGGATTACAAGCGGATCTATTACGATTCATGGCAGAGGTGGGCTTGGAATCGCGCCGCAAAAGAACGTCCTCTGGGATGATTTGACTGTCGAAGAACACTTGACGATTTTCAACCGACTGAAAGCCCCTGAAACACAGGCCAGCAAGGAGGAAATTCTCAATCTCGTCAGTGCCATTGATCTTGTACCGAAACGCAAGGCCTTTTCAAAAACACTATCGGGTGGGCAAAAGCGAAAATTGCAACTGGGTATGATGTTGACTGGTGGAAGTGTTTTATGCTGCGTCGACGAAGTCAGCAGTGGACTGGATCCACTGTCAAGACGCAGGATTTGGGATATTCTTTTATCAGAACGAGGCAAGCGAACGTTGATCTTGACGACACACTTTCTCGATGAGGCAGACATTCTCGCTGATCATATAGCCATCCTCTCCAAGGGGACACTTCGAGCTGAGGGCTCGTCCGTGCAGCTCAAGGACCGTTTTGGCGGAGGCTATCGTGTTCACGTCCATAAAAACGCCAACAGTACGAACATGCCTAGCTTTCAGGATGTTCATAGAAAGGATGCGTTCGACCTCGTGACATATGTTGCGCCAACGCCACGCTTGGCAGCACAGGTCATCAGAGCCCTTGATGAAAAACAAATCAGTGACTATCGGTTTTCGGGACCAACTATTGAAGACGTCTTCCTGCAACTTGCTGAGGAAGTTTGGGACCAAGACGCATGTAAACAACCGAGCGCTTACACGGCAGCCGCAGCCGCAGCCGAAGCCGAAGCCGACGCCGAAGCCGAAGCGAAAAGGTCTAGCGGGAAGGACACCTTTTCAAAGGACGCGTCGAACCAACAGTCAGGCCAAGGGCTCAAACTTTTGGATGGCCAGCGCGTGGGTTATCGGAATCAAGCAGTAATCCTGTTCCGAAAACGGATCGTGGTGCTCAAACGCAACTGGGCTGTGTACCTGGTTGCTTTCCTGCTGCCCATTTTCGCGGCTGCTCTTACATCCCTCTACGTAAGAGGGAAGCCACAAACGGGATGCACCGCTGCTGATCAGGCTTCCTCCTCCTCCACGGAAGATGCTTTCACTCAGGTCAAGGATAATAAGGAAATTGTCTTTGTCGCGGGGCCTACCGCGAGGCTCTCGGCGTCTCTTGTCTCCAATTTGCTCGAGCCAATTTTCAATGGCTCGAGAAGCGGCTCTAATAGGGGTTCGGCTGCGCTCAAAAACCTGCATCTGGTTGACTCGTTCGACGCATGGCAGCAATACATCAAAGCCAACTATGACAAGGTTACGACGGCTCTCTGGTTAGGCGATGGGACTTCCAACCCAACTTTCGGCTGGGCCGCCAATCTGTTCATCACGAGTTCCATTACCGCGCAGCAGTTTCTCGATGTCGTCGCGACCAACACGACCATCGCCACAACCTGGTCATCCTTCGACGTACCCTTCAACCCGGGCATCGGCGATGCGCTGAATCTGGTCATCTACATGGGTCTTGCGCTGGCCTGTTACCCAGCTTTCTTTGCTCTCTATCCGAGCAACGAGCGGAGGCGATTTGTTCGGGCTCTGCAGTATTCCAACGGCGTCCGACCCTTCCCGCTGTGGGCTGCGTATGCCTTGTTTGACTTTTGTTTCGCTCTTGTTGCTTCCGCCATTGTGACGGCGGTCTGGGCTGGGCTCTCCAACGTCTGGTTCCGTCTTGAATATGTTTTTGTCGTGCTTTTCCTGTACGGGCTCGGCTCCATTGTATTTTGCTACGTCATCTCCCTGTTTCCAAAGACGCAACTTGGTACATTTGCCTGGGCTGCTGCTTACCAAGCCATCTTCTTGTTCGTATATTTCATTGCATACATGTCCATCGTCACCTACGTGCAGGTCAACAAGATTGACAGTACGCTGCTCGTGAGTCACTTTGTCATTTCTGCCTTTGCACCGATCTGTTCCGCGGTAAGGGCTCTGTTCCTGGCCACCAATCTGTTCTCGACAGCATGCGACGGCAATGAGCTGTCAACTCATCCCGGAGCGTTGACGGCCTATGGTGGTCCGACTATCTACTTGATTATCCAATGCATTGTTCTCTTCGCCGTGCTCCTATGGCTTGACGAAGGGTCAGTTGGATCATCCTTACGCAGACTGCTGGAACGGGACAGGCACACGGCGTCCGATGACGAGCTGGATGAAGAAGTGGCCAACGAGTCTACACGAGTGACGAGACCCGGACAAATGGACGACGGACTTCGTGTGATGCATCTCACCAAGTCCTTCGGCAAGAACACTGCTGTGGATAATGTGACGTTTGGAATCAAGCGCGGGGAGGTCTTTGCTCTTCTTGGCCCGAATGGTGCCGGCAAATCGACGACAATCTCACTGATCCGTGGCGACATCAAACCAAGCAGGAACGGCGGTGACATTTTCGTGGAAGATCAATCCGTCATTCACAATCTTGCCGCTGCACGAACTCATCTTGGCGTGTGTCCGCAAATCGACGCGTTGGATCAAATGACGGTACGAGAACACCTCGAGTTCTATGCCCGCGTCCGCGGCATCTCGGATGTGCAACACAACGTGTCCGCCGTCCTCCAAGCGGTGGGGTTGGAGGCATTTGCTTCCCGCATGGGCTATGCTCTATCTGGAGGCAACAAGCGCAAGCTGAGCTTGGGTATTGCCCTGATGGGCAACCCCACGGTCGTGCTCCTCGACGAGCCATCGTCAGGTCTTGACGCCGCAGCAAAGCGCATCATGTGGAGGACGCTGGCGGCTACTGTTCCCGGCCGCTCCATTCTTCTCACCACGCACAGTATGGAGGAGGCAGATGCTCTTGCTGGCAGGGCCGGCATCATGGCCCGGCGCATGCTAGCCCTGGGGACACCGGACCATCTACGTTATCGGTTTGGTGATGTGCTCCACGTGCATCTCGTATCTAGCACGGCCCCACGAACCACAGAGGAAGAGATGCAGAGAGTTATTGGCTGGATCCGTCAAGGCCTGCCTTCTGCTCAGGTCGAAGCAAGAACATATCACGGACAACTTCGCTTCTCCGTCTCAGCCAGCGACGTGCTTACCTTGAGTGAGCATCGTCGCCGTCGTGGTGGTGGTGGTGGTGGTGCTGCTGCTGCTGCTGCTGCCGGAGACGACATTGTGCATCGCGGCCAAGATGATGCTCCGCATATATCGCATCAAGCAAGCGCCCTGGGACAATTAGTCGTCTTCCTGGAAGAGAACAAGCACCATCTCGGCATCGACCACTACAGCGTGAGCCGAACGGGCCTGGACCAAGTCTTTTTGTCCATTGTAGGAAAACACAATATCAAGGAAGAAAATTCCGAGGAAAAGAAAAAGAGCCGGTTGTTTTGTTTTTAAAGGAAATAGATTCGATAGCGTGTTTCATTTAGGCTCACTCTTGACATGATTCGCGAGGAAGACTAGAGGAACTCGAGAGAAGAATGGGGGAACATGGCCTCATCGCCATTGCAAAATCTGCACATCATGTAGCTCGCTAGATACCACATCCCGAATGCAACCTTTTTGGCGTCTTGGAAACTCACGAGTACTGCGCTAATGTCCTACACACCGAATACGTGGTGATTTTCAACCGTCGAGGCACTTTTCATGGAGAAAAAGAAATGGTCGAAGATTATATACATATATATATATATATATATATATATATTGTTTGAATATTTATGAATAATGCCCTGGATAAGGATGTGACAGAAGGGATAGAGGTCTTGTAGGAAAGGAGATCTAGTTCTCTTGTGGTTTTCTCCATTCTTTCTCTATTTCACTTCCCCCCTATATTCTACTAACTCTTTTATTTTCATTTCTTTCTATTTCTATTTCTTTTTTTTTCTTTTTTTTTTCAAAAATGAATAGAATAAATTAATAAACTAAATAACTAATGGGATAGAAGGAAGGAGCTACACTTCTAACAGGAAAAAAGACATACCCCCTTGTATTTACCTCTCCTCTTTTCTCCATCTTCATTCTTCCCTTTAGTTCCCAGGGAAATCCGCCTGTCGACACAAGAGGATCTCCCACCATACGCCAATCAGGTAGACAAGGACAGCTTCCACCGCACATACACTATACACCTTGACCGCATAACCGTGACCTCTGCTGTTAATCCCCAAGATGACCTGGCCTGTATGACGCATCGCGCAGAGCCGCTGATTGCCGCCGGGTTTCACGTGCCCTGTTCAGCACGTGATACTAGTTCTTTCAACTAGTTCTCTTTACCGGTTTCTTTGCTACTTCGTTCGTTAATTCATTTTACTGATTCTAGTCTTGTTTTATCTTTGTTTTTTTTTTTCTCTTCTATGTGATTTTATTTCATTCTTCTTTTCCTTTTCCTGTTTCTCTTTTTCTCATATCTTGTTTATGTCTGACACGTTTGCGTATCCCTCTCTACCATACTCACTGTGCATTTACCAAGAAAACAAAAAGGGCAACAATCAACTCGTCCCACACGTTCCCAAACACGTCGTAAGACGAAATAATCAAGGCCTCCTTTTCCGACAGAAATGGTCTTTACGGCCATAGACCCGGACAGGGACAGTCGGGTGGACAAAGTGTCAGGGACCAGAACACGATGTCTCGGTATAGGAGGGCCATTCCTCGTGGTCATTTCAACGGATACAACATACGAATTTACTTGGGCAGCTAATTCTGTTATGATGAATATTTCGCAGTTGCATCATTTCGTCCAGCTCAATCGGCTGGCTCGTGCCTTTCGTCGGGGAGACCCAAGGTCCCCTCGCTGAGACTCCTGTTTTCCAAGACCCGTCCACCCTGGACCTCATAAACGGAAAGAAGCCTTCTGACCAAACTCCTTCTGAGAGTTCCCAAACCCAACAAAAATTGTCTTCCGCGGCTCAAAACAACCAACTTCTCGGTCAAGGTGTGTGCTTCCTGAGCCCGTTGCCGCACAACACCAAGATAGAACATCCAAATAACCCTGATACTCGCTGTTCGCGTTCGATGAAAGTAGTATAAAATGCACTAGACAGAATCTAGTATCGAAAATACCGCTGGATGCTGACCCATGTCACCTGTGCCCATGATGATACGAGTATCCTCTACCACTCATGCGAGAACTCGACACAATCAAAGATAAAAACGATAGCCAAGAAGAAGAGAGACAAAAGGGACAACCATTTCCTTCTCCCAAATTATTCCAGTAAAAATGCGTTTGTCTGAAAGAATGATGATGCTTCGCAGCCACCTTATCCAGGGTGGGGAAAAAAGAGAAGGAAGACAAAAACGCCTAGTGCCCATGCAATACTGCTGTATACTCCAATCAGGCTGACCGTCTTCAGACGCCATTCGCCATTTTTTTTCCCCCCTTTTCTTTTCCAAAATTCAATGTGTGCACGAGAAAAGAAGAAAAATCCATCTTTTCATCGGAATTTCCCGTAGCACACACACCATTTTACACCATGTGACTGAGCAAGTATGACAACGTCGTGCATACTCAAAAATTGGGCATCACAGCCCTTCGGGTGCATCAGGTTTTGACTTCCTGGCTTTGACTCGATTCGTCTGTCTGATTCGAATCCTCGCCGGTCGGTGTTGCTTGAGAGCTAGATGCACTCTCGCTGGATGAGTTTCCTCCTAGCGAAAGCCAACCGCCGCGTTCCCATTCTCCTGGAACATACAAGCAAGTTTTTCTGAGGTCGAGGTTGTAAATCCCAGACAGTAACGTGCTTAAGCGCTTGAAGTCGATAGGTTTTAGAATCCACCCATCGAAACCAGCATCCATGTAATTCTGTCTCTTCTCCTCCAGCAGAGACGCAGACACCGCAAAAATGGGTATTCTGTGGTTATTTTTAGCTGCCAGCCTCGAATGTCCCTTGTGATCGTGTGACTGCTCCGTCGATCTGATCATCTTGGTGCTCGTCAAGCCATCAACTATAGGCATCTGTGTATAGATATTAGCACGCAACAACAGAATGGACGAAGCAAGGGCCAACAGGGTCTCACCTGCATGTCCATGAGAACTACATCAAACTCAGAAGATTCGTCTTTGTAAACAGTGGCACAGTCTTCACCATTAACCGCATGATGAACTTTATGTCCAATCCGTTCCAGTCTCTTTCTCAGGATTTTCATGTTGATTGGATCATCTTCGGCCACAAGAATCGTGAGTGCTATTTCCTTTTGAGGGTCATCAGGGTTTTCGCCGGACTTGATCGACTTGCGCCCTTGGATAGGCAGCTCAAATGATATTCTTGACGTGTCCTCTTTGGCGTCCTTTGAAGATATGGGTGCAAAATCATCGGGGACTTTTACGGCCCTGATCTTGGTCTTGCAGTCCCGAACTTCCGCAGTACCAGGCTCCTCTCTTGAATGCATCTTCCAAGTAGAAGCAGCTTTCTGGGATGCCGAACTCGTTGGTCGATTCGCACCGTCCGAAGTGGCCTTGGCAGGAGTTTGCTGACGACTGTTTGGTGCAGAAACTTGCCCAGGCAAGAAGTACCCGCTTTGGTTATCTTTGAGAGAGAGCGGTGTTTTGATGGCGTCGATAAGCCGCTCAGCGTCACTCTTTTGACTGCGAAGGCTAGCCATACTGTCCACGCTTCGTCGCCGGTTACCAGCACTGCCAGCGCCTCCAGATTTCCGGTCAGCCGCTGCTGCTTCCGCAGCAAGATTCATGTGACTGCTTCTTTCAATCAGCGTGATTTCACCGTCTTGTGGAATCTTGAGACTAGCAGAAGCAGACGGTGCGGGGGGTGCGGCGGATGCGGCGACGGATGCGGCTACGGCAGGGTTTGCGCAAGACGACGTATCCGGGAGTTGACCGGTTTCTGACGACGGAGTATCGCCTATTAGCTGAAAGGGTAGCTGGATCACGAATCTTGAACCAT
Organism: Claviceps fusiformis PRL 1980; assembly: GCA_000223055.1. Taxonomy (NCBI): domain Eukaryota; kingdom Fungi; phylum Ascomycota; class Sordariomycetes; order Hypocreales; family Clavicipitaceae; genus Claviceps; species Claviceps fusiformis. Next base: position 23,636 of record AFRA01000344.1, read on the forward strand.
GTCCCTCCTCCGACTTCAATCGAAGCTGGCCATCCATGTTCCGGACAATCCGAGCTACTACGGCTAGTCCCAGTCCCAAAGTCCTAGCCTGTCGCTGTTCGTCCTGCCCGTCGGAAGAAGGGACACCGACTTCTTCGGTGGAGACTTGTTCCAGTTCACGAAATAAGGCATCCAGCTGCTTGGGGTTCATGCCCACTCCAGAGTCGGCCACGACAAAATCGACAAGTACCGTGCCGTCGCGAACGTCTGAGACGAACGCTTCAACGCTTACTGAACCAATGTGTGTATGTGCTACGGCATTGGCTGTGATATTTGACACAGCTTGTCTCACACGCCGACTATCGCCGTGGACAAACTGAGGTAGTCCTGAGTGTTTGGTGACTTGATACTCAATGCCTTTACGCTTGGCATCGACGAGGAAGGGATCAGTTGCTTCGTTAATGCACAGTCCAAGATCGAACACCTCGTCTTTGATCAGGCTTTGGCCTTCTTCTGTTTTTGTAAGATCCAGCAAATCGTTGATCACATATATAAGTGACTTTGACGCCGAGTGAGACCGCGAAAGGTTCTCACGCGTTTCTTGGTCAAGAGAGCCCTCTAGAGCAATTTCGAGGTAGTTGATGATGGCGTTCAGGGGCGTTCGGACCTCGTGAGCTGAATTGGCGAGAAGTAGTCGTGTGAGCTTGCTGTTTTCCAGTGCTTGCTCTTTTTGGCGCCAGACTTCGATGAATTTCCCTGAGGATATGTGTGTTAGCGCTAGTCCTATGTATGTACGTGCAGACGAAAGTCGACAAAGATAGCTTACCATACACCAGGCACAAGACAGCGGCGGTTTCAATTTGTTCCTCGTTCCATTCGCGACACTTTCCAACGACTGTTTCCTTCCACAGCTTGAAACTCTTTCTCGGCTCTAAATAGCCAGCCGTGCCGTCTCTAACGGTCTTGTCGTAGGGATTTCCAGCCCATTTCACTTCCTTCAATTGACCACGTCGGAAGAAGACGATGAAATCGTGGCCGCCGACACTGAGAGGTACGTATAGCAGGCCCGCAATCACCTGGAAGCCTGGCGCATACCTGAGATCGGGAAAGTCCAGGCGGACGTCTTGAGAGGCAGTGACAGAAGTGAGCCTTCTCATTCGAAGATATTCGAGCATGGCTAGTGCCTCCTGACTCTGTTCCATTTGGCCGAGAAACTTGGTTTCGCCCCTGATGGACAAAAGGCCGAAATCGGCATCGAAAAGCTTGAGTAAGTCATCCGACGACGCAATGATGTAACCTGATGGGTTCTTGTGCGTCGGGGCAGTATTGATGAGCTTGCGCGCCTGAAGTCTCGAGGCGTAGGATAGCCTCTCGATATTTCTTGAGGCCGTATCACCAACTAAACGACACATTTTGCGAATGGGGAACGACACTCGCATGCCATGATCACCGTATGCGTGGCACGAAACCAATCCCCAAAGCTCGCCAAACGCATTTATAGAGATGGACATGGACGATCGAACAGCCATATTGGCAAGATACTTGATATGAATGGGAGACATGGCTCGGAGGTATGAATGGGTCATGTCGAGCGGAACATCAAGGTCCTCCTTAGTTCGACATACCATTCTCGCGCTTTCAAGATCTCGGTCGTAGAGTAGACGCACTTTGTTGATCTTGTAGAGCTCCCGAGCTTGTCTCGGAATATCAGAGGCTGGGAAATGCAGACCCTTGTATAAATCCACCGTTTGTGAGGTGTCAACAAGCTCGGTCACCACCTTGCCATTGAAAGAGGCATCGAACTGATAAATCATGACGCGGTGAAATCCGGTGAGCTCCTTGACAATTCCCACAAGAATTTTGAGGAAAGAATTCAGATCGGGAGCAGACGACAGCTGTTCTTGTACCTGCGACATTATGCTGAAAACCTGCATGGCCCCTTGTTCGCCTCGACGTTTTCTTGCGCTTCGTAGGATGCGAAGAGGTTTGCTCAGTACTTCCGTGCTCTCCTCTATCTCTTCTAGCGTCGGATTGGATTGAAGTGTATCGTGAGGCTGGTCAGGACCAAGCTCATCTGCAGGCCGAAGAGGAAATTCGACGTCATCATCAAGTTCGAATTCGCAGATTATCAGGTCGGGATGTGCATCGTTAATGTGGAGAGCGCACCAGAACTTGATGAGCTTGTCGGATTTTGGATTTTTGATGGACAGGCACAGAACTTCGGGCCCGTTGACGGCAGGATCCGCATCCTCGTCGCGAATGAAGTCGATGTGGTCCAGCAGGTTGTCTTGCTGTTCCATTGTCAAAATGTCGAGGAAATTTTCGAGTCGGAAAAGTTGCTTCGGGGTATAGCCGATAATCTTGCCCGAGTTCTCACTGGCACATCGCACGGAGAAACTGCCACTGCTGTCCTCGCGGAGAGCAAGGAGAACGCCGAAGCCCTGCACGGCGCCAGGGGTGTGAATGGGTTCATCTTCGCATCGCTGCAGCACACCGTTCCTTCCGGTAATGATGGCATGACCGTCTTCCGTTTCAACATGAGTGAATCGAGCGGTGACATGTGGCAAATCGCTTATTGATTGTGCGGCAGACGTGGCCGACGCGCTTTCGGTTTGCAGAACAGCATGAGAATCGTCGCCGGCATATGGCGCAGCCTCGGGATCATCATCATCTCCGCTCTCGCTGCAGGAGGTCTCGATGTGAAGTTCCAGCGGCGGCACAGTACCCTTGCGAATCGCGTCTGCCTGTATGCTGGATACTGGCCCACTCATGGCTCTTTTTCGGCCATCTCTAGTGGCAGGACTACCATGAGCACCAGGAGACGACGGCACAAAGGCGAAATCGAGTCGCCGGTTGTCGCCGACGGCATCGCTAAGACACCGTGACCCATGGGTAGGGAGTGTACGACGCTCGTTTTCGGGAGATTGCTGCAGGCTGTCGTCGCTCATCAACGGTCTCTGGCTCGGATCTACGCTGATGACAGACCGGATAGGGAAAACGCGATCTCCGGATACATCTGAAGCATTGGAATGATAGTCTAGCTGCTGTTCAGAGCCAACGCTCCATGGCGATAAGGGAACTGGAGGGCCAGAGCTACTCGATGGGCCATCTGTCGCTAACTCGGTCAATATGCATTGACCGGCGTGGATATCTCGGGTGCCAGGGACGGATTGTAGTCGACGGAATGTGCTGGGCCGGCCTTGATACAGAGATTTTGGCTGTAGCGGAGTGGGCGAAGCATCACCCTCTTTCTGTAGAGACTCGTCCATCGAACGGGAGAGTGTGGTGGGAAGAAGGAGATGGGTTGTGGCCTAGCAGTCACAAGGTTGAAAGATCGTGGCTCGTGAGTATGGCGTGCTGCTTCAGCGGCTGCGTGCGGCGTGGCGAAAGGGATAGTCCAGGTTCAGATCATGCCAGGCCGTTGAATGACGAAGTGGCGTTGTTGTGTGGTTGCGTAGGTAGTTGCGTAGTTGCGTAGTTGCGTCGTTGCGTCGTTTGCGCGGCAGCTAATCGAGCACCGAGGGAGAGACGCAAGCGCGCATAGACGCCGCCGCGATTTGTCTCTCTCTCGATCTCAAGAGCAGGGAACCAACCTAGAGGAGGACGGCGAAAAGAGGGAGAAGACGGGTCAGCAGAGGGCTAGAGCCTAGGAGAGGATGCAAAAGACGGCCATCTGGTTAGGAAATCAGGAGCTGTTGGGATCAAAAGAAACAGGCGGCTGGCCGCCGGGGACGGTGGCGTGCGGGAGCCGGTTTGTGTGGTCTCCTGTGTGAGGCGCGAGGCGGCGGCGACCTAACGACCAGACCGGACCGGACCAGACAAGACCAGTTGGGCTGACCCGTCATCATTGATCAACCAGTCCAATCGACATTGAACATTTTCGAGGGCCACAGCATACAGAAGCCGCGGGTTAGGCCAGCCCTGGGTTTCCTGAGTGCTCTGCTCGGTCGGTCGCGCTTTCTGTTTCAATCGTTTGATGTGGGTGGTTGCTGCCGTGCTGCTGCCCATCTGCCCGTTCGCCGATTTGACTGGCTGACGGGTTGATGGGCTGACAGACGGGCTGACGGGCTGACGGGCTAGGCTATCGATCTGGCTTTCGAGGCAGCCAAGAAGAAGATTCGATTGCCTCCTCGATTTGGCCGCCTGTGGCCAACTGGCTGGGCAGTGGCAACCAGACAGGCTGCAAGGGAAGGCACGGGCGGGCACAGTGGCGGGCGGGCAGGGGGCATGGCAGGGGTGGCACGGATGGAGGCAAATGAAAAGGCAAATATGATATGGAGAGGCGGAGACGTCGACGAAAACCGCCCTCAGCGCCACCACACCACCACACCACCACATATTTACTTTTTTACTTTTAAAACGAGTCGCCATGGAGCAGTTGGAGCAGCGGTCCCGCCTGCTTGGTAGCCGCGCCCGCCGGCGCCCGGTCGAATTCAACAGACGGAAGTCAACCAGACGAGGCCACCGAATAGAGCCACACACGAGAAACCATTTGTGCCCAAGGCCTGAGAGACGCTGCGAGCTGGAAAACACAAGCCGAGACTGTCCAAATGATGTCAACGTAATCTTCCAGACAATGACCTGTGATCGCTAAAACTCGGGACGGTGCAATTGCTCCGGAGCCCGGGGGTTGGTCGCTGGTGGGACGCAGAATCTCCCGGGCCAATGACGTGTACGGCTCCAATCTGCTCATATTCTTTACTTGATTTTTTTTCTTTACTATCTGCTCCTTTCCTACTCTTTGTTATTTCGACTTTTCATTCTCCTTCTTCTCTTCCACCATCATCTTCCCTGTTTTTTTTTATACGGCATTTTAGGTGCCATATATGACCAGCTTCTTTCTTTGCGCACTTTCCATGCATTGTTGCGGCCTGTCCCTCGTATCGCCGCTGGTCGTGCAGACTACTCGGCTCCGCTTAGACGCGTAGTTCGGCTTTGACCAAGATTTTTTATTTTAATGTCCGGAAATGTGCCCTGCCCCTGCATCAACACAATGAACACATCTTTGGCTTCCAAGCACCTGCCAAACCAGGCAACGACTACAGTGATGCCAACGTGGTCGTCTTACACCAATTCGACTACACCTTGTATACTTGGTACCAGGTTCCGGGACACAGCGCTTTCGGGCATTTCTAGAAAAAGATATCAGCATCAAAGTGTTGAGGTCAGTCCACTTTTGTTCCCGCCGGTCAAGTACCCCTGGCAGGTTCAGAGACCGGACCTTTGTTGCAATTAGTGTGTCGCACTGGCGTTGAACGTAACAACCAGGACAGATCATCTGTGTAGCCAGTGGCCCGACGAGACTATAAGCCGGCCTACCGCTTCATGCGTAGCATACTTTCTGACTGCCTGTGAGACATGATATTGTATATTAAACGATAAAACGCAGCGTTGAGTACGCATAGGCCCTTCTGTTCCTCTCTCAACCTGTGATAAGGTTACTGCGATGCACCATCACCGTCCTCGCAAGATCAAAATATTGGATTTTGATAAATAAAAACAAACGGTTTCATACGCATATTTTGCTAAAAGAATGTCTATTCCTATGCACTTACACCCCTCTGTCCACTCAAGTTGGTCCACCCACCAACCCTCGCTGCCACACTGCGTCCAACCTGTTCTGCAAACAAGCGTCTAGTGAGTCTCTTTACACGTCGTTTCTCGAAAAGCAATTCTACAGCAAACACCCCGCTTCGGATATTGTATACCGGTCGTTGGCATCGTTCAATTCCTGTAGCAACGCTAATCTTTATATACGCACTAGCTCGAATGAGATGGTAGAACGAAACAGGCTTGCCTCTTCCCCGACTCCGCAATACACAAATGTATCTCTACTCCAGGTCCGCATCTTAGCTCTCAGGCAACTTGCTTGGTAAAAGGGCGATGAATAGACAAGGCGGTGTGTCCATCTGGTTCTTTCGTTCTGGTGTGCAGCGCAAAGGGCTATTACGTGTCATGTATTCCATCAGTGGTGGTGATTTGAGAAGTCCAATGCGCTGTAAGGGGATTCGACGACCTCGAGTTTAACTATTTACTATACTTAACCAGCATGACGACTGGGACGTCTCAGCATCTCTCAATGTATACACACCAACAGACGACATGCGCTTTTAGGAACACACATTGCCTTGGGCCTGTGTTGGTCGAAGACGGTTCATCCATCATGTTGTATCTTACTTACCTCGCCCTTGTCCCGCCTACTTACCCTGCAGACGCGCGTGACACAACACGGGTGAGGAGGACGGGATACCATTTCGCCCAAGGATGGGATGGTTGGGCGTTCATCAGCCATGACACCGGGAAAGAAAGACCCGAAGATGTGCGACTGATTTGTATACATATCTTGTTTGATTGCGCAGAGAAGTTAACTAAAAAGAAAAGGTGTGTTTTTAGGAAAGGAGAAATCGAGTTCGGGGATGCCATTTCCTGAGGGTCCAGGACGGTGAATAGGGGGATGGACAGGGACGAGTTTCATGCAACCGGCTCATGAGCTGACCGTGTAGGTACCTACCTAGTTGGCTAGGATGATGAGGTACACAATGTATTTACCCTACCGTCTTACACGTCTACTGGGAGGAGAGGGGGAGAAACAAAGCAAGCACGGCCATGGAAGAGTTTGAAGCCTATCAGACACGCAGGACTTATTTGGCACTACACCGGTCATGAATGGGTTTCACTTCCCCATCGGCCGGCCGGCCTGCCTGCTCTACTTTTGACGAATCCGGCTCCTCACAACATATGGTCATCCAACTGGGTGCATGTCACTACAGCTGATTCCCGGCTTGTCCATGATGATCAAGACGACATCTATAAGCCGGGTGCCCAGCAACGAGTGATTTATTCGCTCTATGCCAGTGCGAAAACATCCAGGTCAATGGAGAATTGACAAAGAATGTCGATATACAGATGCCGAAGCACTGTAGTATCTGGCAAAAAAAAAAGAAGGAAAGAAAAAGAAAAAAGAAAAAAAAGTCACGGACTGTAGGAGAAATTCACGGATGCAAACCTGGATGACGAAGCCTCGTGGTCTGCACGCTGGCCATCAACAATATACCTACCTAGGTACTTGACCACTCGAGAGGCAGGCCATTCGAATAGAAAGGGTCTCGAGCCTGGATCGACCACTTGAATTGACCGCCTTTCTGTGGCATCGAGGCGATCATGCGTGGGAGATGCCATATGCACCTTCGACTTGAACGTCCAACCCGACCCAGCACATCTGATTTTCCTCAATTTTGACAGCTTTTCGAAAGCGAAAGTCTGGCCAATCAACGGTCGTCCGAACGCGTTGCGTGCCTGTCGATATCATGACCTGGCTTTGCAGGGCCCGTGAGGTTTAGGCTGCTACTGGTTGTTCATTTTTTTCTTTTTCGAAGGACGCAGGTGGAAAATTCCACCGAACTCAGCCCAGGGGAACTAGGTCAAACAGAAGCAGTTCCGTTCCCGCCAGTCCTCGAAATAAAACAATAGCATCAGATTCGGAGTCAGGAGAACGGGATGTGGGCGGGTGCGAGGACTGGTCCAAGACCACCGTGGCTTTTCACGCTCGGAGAAAAGCTCAGATGGTGAAGGAGGAGCAGGAAGAGGAAGAGGAAGACGTGGAGGGTTTGCAAGAGCAGAATGAGAGCGAGTGAAAGAAATGTGGACAACCTGAAGGACATGTGTGTGACTAATTGTTTTCGGCTATGGAGAACGTGGTCCGTGCGTCAGGGCTTCTGTGCCTAATTGCGGTCGGCGGTCAAGAAGAGGACGTGCGCGACGTGGTGAAAATATTTTCGAGGGTCAAACGGGGAGGACATCACCGTCATCAACACGGGGCTTTTCGTTTCCCAAGATTAGAGGACCACGTACTTGTATGGTTGTGCGCAAGTGTATGTTCATATGCGCTGCAATTCATTTGCATTACCCGTAGGTATTACGATGCACCTACTTTCTACTACCTACCTAGGCGCGCCACGCCTGCTCCTGGTGACAGCCCGTGACAGATCTGTGATAGTTTTAAGCAACTAAAAGTATTATAAGGTATTATAAGACAGCGTATTATAATTATAAAACGTAAAATTGTCACGAAATTTAGCGGAGGCTGTCACTAGGAGATAGGTCCGCGCAGCTAGGTACCTACTACCATAGTACCTAGGTACCTAGCTGCGCGGACCTATCT
>AFRA01000345.1:0-31605 GCA_000223055.1 Claviceps fusiformis PRL 1980
TCTTTTCTTTTCTTTTCCTTTCCTTTCCCCTGTAATCTCTAGAAAGGTGAAGGGGGACGAGGAACGCTGCCTAACCAAGAAAGACAATGCAAAAGACAACCATGACGCCAGAATTCTCGGATGGCCAGCTGCGCTTGGCCATGGTGTGAATGGCCTCGCGGGCGAAAAGAGTAGTGTCGATGGCGGCCATTGTGTTGATGTTGTTTGTAATGGACGCGGAGAGTGAAGGACGAAGAGGCGGATTGTAGATGTGGAGAAGTGAAAGAGGGTCGACAATACAGCTCTGGCAATAAGAAGGAGGAAGAAGAAAATGTCAGTTCAAAAAATTCCATACTGGAGTGGTGCGAATCCAAAACACAAATGAAGTCATCTGCAGCACGAATATGGCAACACGACGACATTCGAGCGGCGCCAACAGCGTCCGGCAGACGTGTTCACACTGGTGAAGCGCATTGAGAACGGAGAACCTTGCCAGTAGCCACAAAATAGGTGCGCGCAATGTGCCGCGCTGTCGAAAATGAGACGAGTTTGCGTCCGTTGTGCGATACACGCGCTGCAGCGAGGTATTATATAGTCAGGGCCCAGGGGGACCGTATCAGTCGTGGCAGCAGAGCAGAGAAGAAAGGAAACCGGACAGCGAAGATAGGTACCTAGATAGATAAGCAGGCTGGTCTATACTCACGTCTGCTTTGCTGGCCGTGGATGAGGATGGAGGTGGAAGAGCAACAAGTCTGTGTCGCGCAGGCGGACTGGCCTATGATTTTGTTGTTTAGAGAATCAGAGGTCAGAGGTCAGACGCAAGAGCTGATATCAGCAGTGAGCACTTGCGAGGCACTTGGCGGGCCCACCAGACCCGCTCGGCAGAAGAGTGGGGCGACCCGTCAAGAACTTCGCGAACACACGGGCCAACCTGGTACCATGTCTAGTGCCAGTGCAGGCTTGCTACCTACAACTTGCAACATGTTTGGGCAGGAAACAGACAGCTGATAGTGGGCACCAGACTCTACACTAGCGCGGAACTGCAACTGCTCAGGCAGCCAGCCATTGGCTGCATTGGCTTGTTTGGCTGTGTTTGGCTGTTTTGTTTTTTTTTGTTTTTTTTGTTTTGTTTTTTTTTTCATCTTTTTTTTGTCTCTTTTTTTTTTTCCTTTTTTTTTTCTTTTTTTGGGCTTGTTTTGTTGTGACTGGCCATATCGGCTAGCCAGGCTGGCATATCGCTAGCACGTCGATGGCAGATCTGCTACTCATTTCTTTCGTCTCTCGAAACATTGCAAACGGGCTGGTCCAAGAATTCTTGTTCTTACAGATGGTCCCGTGGAGCTGCGCCGTCGTAGGAATGAGACAGCGCTTGTCTCAATTCCCCCCCCCCCCCCCACTTGTTCTTTTCGATCAAAATAAAAAGAAAAGGCGGCGTGGTGTGGCGTGGCATGGGGATGGGAGAGCCTCGCTGACAATAGCATACTACGCGGGGTATTGCGCTGCCATAGCCTTGCCACCTCCATGTCAGAGTGTTGGAAAAAAACGATGTCTCTGGAGTGAAGTATCGCAGGACAAGATCAGAAAGTTAGACAAAGACAAGACTCAACGGTGGAATACATTGAATTTCCATTCACCTCATCTCTCGCCAGGTCGTTTCGTCATTGGTCAATGCCGTAGCGTCGGCCCAGTGGCAGATGCATCATTGATCACTTCAAGGTTGGTGTGCAGCTGGCAGCTGCATCCGGAGGTCCCACCAAGTCTATGCTCCCCGCCCCCGCGGCTGATTCGCTTCCTCGCGACTCCACATTCGTGGGTCTTGCCCGGCCGAAATTGACATTCCCCATGTCGTTGCCGGTTTGGGCGACGTGATGGACAAATAAGTTGGGAATCGCCATGACCAGTCTGGTATTCCGCGGGCTGCACAAAAGTGAACCAGGAAGCGAAGAAGTGCTTCTACTGAGGCTGAGAGGAGTTTTTGGACACATTGCATATTTCATGCATACATCTCATGCAAATACTGCATGTACATGTGCACATTCATTACGTGCAAATCTACAATGTACCTTCAGGTACCTACAAGAGCTGCGCCTTGCACAGTGCGTTTAAGCAGTAATGCAATCTATTGCACTGTCCTCTCCGCACTGCAGCAATGCCCACCGACGAGCGACAAACTTTGTTGTACAAAAGTTCGAGAACAACGGCACCAGGTGATCAGGAACCCAGGACACGAGCCCCCAAACTCCTCCGCAACAAAAAGCCTCAAGTGTATCCTGTCGCCCTAACGGCACACGACAGTGCTGACCTAGCTTGGTCGGGTCTGGTCGAAAAAATGGCATCGTGGCTGGGCCATATCCGACACCTCAATGCACACAATCTGTCGACCTTTCGTCGCGCCCCATGGGCAGAGGTGTCTGGCGCGCTCGGCGATCTCGGCACCCTGCTGCCGCTCATGATTGCTCTCGCGGCGCAGGGATCCATCGATTTGGGATCTACCTTGGTGTTTTCGGGCCTTTTCAACATGTTGACTGGTGTCGTCTTTGGCCTTCCGTTGCCCGTGCAGCCCATGAAGGTACGTTTTAAATCCCTCACATGTCGGTCCCCGCTCTCGCAGCCTTTCTCATGTCCGTTTCTTTTCATCCCATGATATTGACGGGACAAAAAACTGGAAATATTCAACAAACAAAAAATAAATAACAATAAAAAAAGGCCATCGCATCTGCGGCCCTCTCTGGCCAACAAGGACGATCCTTAGGAGTTGTTATCGCGGCCGGTCAATGGGTTGGGGCCGCCGTGCTGTTATTGAGCATCACGGGCCTGCTGCAATGGGCAACCTCTGCCGTCCCCATTCCTGTCATCAAGGGAATCCAGTTCGGCGCTGGTCTTTCTCTCATCATCGGGGCCGGGTCCTCTCTCCTCAAACCCCTTGATTGGATTCATCCTGTGCTGGACAATCGCATCTGGGCTCTTTTCGCATTCCTTGTGCTCATTGCCACCCAGCGTCTCCAACGCTTCCCGTATGCCTTGGTGTTTTTCGTCCTGGCCATCGTCTTCGCGTGTGTCACTGTCCACCAGGAATCACACCGCCTGCCGTGGTTTCACATCTGGACACCACACTACGTCCTGCCCCGGTGGATTGGGCCCGAGGATTCGACGGCACTGTGGATGGCCGTCGGGCAGCTCCCTCTCACTACCCTGAATTCAATCATCGCCGTCAACTCCCTGGCCGTTGATTTGCTCCCGGAGATTCACACGCCATCCGTGACGGCTATCGGCATCAGCGTGGCCGTCATGAACCTCTCTGGTACGTGGGTTGGAGCCATGCCGCTCTGCCATGGAGCAGGCGGACTGGCTGCTCAATACCGCTTTGGTGCGCGAAGTGGCGCGAGCGTCATCATGCTCGGGCTCGTCAAGCTTTTGACGGGGCTCTTCTTTGGCGAGACGCTGATCGAGTTGCTGCAATCCTATCCGAAGAGCTTACTCGGCATCATGGTCCTCGCTGCGGGTCTGGAGCTGGCCAAGGTGGGATATTCTCTAAACAAGGGCGCACCCGATCTGTGGGAACCTTGTGCTGGCGAAAGGCGCTCGCGTGTCGTCTCTGACGAGGAGCGTATGCAGCGATGGACTGTGATGCTGATGACCACGGCTGGTATTTTGGCGTTTAAGAACGATGCCGTGGGTTTTGTGGCGGGCTTGCTCTGTCACGGCACATATAGGCTGTCTGATTGGGCCAGTCAGAAACGAGGGAGCATCCGATTGAGCCTAGGCGAAAGGACGCCGTTGCAAAATCCTTGAGGGGCGTGAAAAAAAGAGGGAAACAATACAAAAAAAAAAAAAAAAAGGACCAGACAGAAAGAAAGAAGGAAAGAAAGGACGTGGCGACTCTTCAGTGATGATCAAGCTAATTTATTGTTCTCCAATCCTGTGATTATAACGGTACAAGCAGTGTGTTCTTCCACCGCCGTGTCCAGCCTCGCGTCGTTGTGCCTCTTATTTTTCTCATCCACGAAACCGTTTCCCATGCTCTCCCCTTCTCAATATATAGTATATATATACTAAAACTCACTAGCCGTCTTCCTACTCTTCGCCACACTCAAATCATCCCGCGACCAACCGTCCCCTCCGTAATACCGCCCATGATGATCCCGCACATTCTTCAGCAAAACATGCTCAAAAAACAAGAACAAGGCGCCCGCCACAAACAGGCACGCGCCCTCCACAATGGCCGTGACCCGGGCGGTGACGCTCCAGACGCCGCGCTGCTGCGAATACACGCCCACGAGGGTGGATATCAGGCCCGCGAGGCAATTCGCCACGCCGGGCATGATGAGCTTGTTCAGCATCCAGACGTAGTTGTCGAGGTGTCGCAGCGCCAGCACTGCCATGCCTGCAATGGAGAGACCGCACGCCACCGCGGCGGTGACCAAGAGGGGGATGTTCTTGACGCTCTTGAGGAGTAAGCCTGTGGTTTGGTCCGTCCACTGATCCTGCTGCTGCTGCTGTGAATGCTTGCCTTCAATGGATCTCTGAATGGTCGTAAAGGTTCCGGGAAAGACGAGGAAGCCAGCAAGGAGGAGCCAGACGAAGAAGGAGGCGAGCATGCTGTGGAGGATGGGTATGTCGTCTACGTCGAGCAGCATCTGGACGTAGCGAGAGTGAGCAGTATCGGACCGCTCGAGTGGCCTGGTGGGAGGGAAAGGAGGACCGAGAGGAGGAGGATTGCGAATATCATCGGCATGGTGTCTGGGGTCGTAGTTCCAGAGAGGCATGGTGAGCAGTGGGTTGCTTTCTTTTTTTTTTTTTTTTTTTTTGATCAGAGACAACTGGGATGAATTGGCTCTAGAGCTGTAGGCGGATCGGGCAACGATGTCTTATAAAGCGTTTGAAATATATATATATATATATATATATGTTCATATATTGTGAATGTTTATACCCAAGGTATCGTGAATGCGATTCGATGTGGACGGCGAATTGGCACGGATAGTGAATAGGAACAATGGAAAATAAAATGTAAATGGATCAGGTGAACGCCGGTTTTTACTTGGCTTATTCTTGTTTTTGCGACGTACAAGGAAAAATATTGGCCAAAGTTAAGGGGAGTGTGTTATTTTCATCAACCACGGACAATGGTTACGAGGGACAAAAAAATGAAAAGATAAAAGGGAAGAACACCCGGTGTAATGAATGAAATGGCTTTTTGTGCCCATCTACCTAAATCAACTTGCTTGCCCGTTTATCAATGTCTGTATTTCATTTCTTCTCCCTTTATTTCTTTTATTCTTTTCATCCATCGCCCACACCATCTGTCTGCTCTTCCCTCCTAAGCGCTTAGCGATTCGTTGATGAAGCGCGACGGCCGAGACGCCTTGGCTTACCCTGTTTGGAGAAGTCAGACACGGAGGCTGGAGGCGACTACGGTGGACGAATCAGAACGCTGAGCTGGCACTGGTGGTCGACAATTCGGGCCGGGGCCGAGGGGGATGGCTGCATGGGTGGGGGGGGGGGGGATTTTGTACGATGTGTTTGTTTCAGAAATATGCTGCGCGCTTGTTTCGAGTAGGCAAAGGGAAATTAGTTTTTTTTTTTTTTTTTTTTTTTTTTTGGGAGGGGGAAAGGCAAAGGGGGGAAAGTGGGTGGCCAAGGAGGTTGTAATTTGGGCGGTTGCCATGGTCTTGGCCACGGCGCAATTCGTGATTGTATAAAATGTAATGTTTGGGACCATCACTCCAGTCATTGATTTCATTCTCCGCGTGGTCAGTCCAGGAGAGGCTTGCTTTTTTTTTTTTTTTTTTTTTTTATTTTACCACGCAGCATTATTTCCAGCAGCGGATCCGTAGTGGTCTAAGAAAGAAAAACGAGAGAAAAAAAAGCCCATGCAATAACAAGACTGAACATGATACCTTCTTTCTTCTTGTTCTTGTAGTCTACAGCGCCGGCGAAAACATGGCGTGGAAATGGCGTGGCATGAACATGCTGCGCGAATGACAGAGCTCCAACAGGCATCAAGAGAGGGGAAAGGCCAACTCTGAACATGACAGGCAGCCAATCAGCCAATCACAGCACAGTCTTCCGGCGCCTCTGGGCACATTGGCACAGGGCTGTCGGGTGGGTCCTTCTGGATTTGCTGGAGCGTGGAGGCAGGAAGTTGAGAGGCAGACAAAGTTGGAGCCATGTTTTTTTTGCCCGAGGCTTGAGGCTTCACATCCGACGTCAACACATCAAACATCGCGAAAATCTGGTCTACCACGACCCTCCCTTCCCTCCCCGTTCGCCGTCGACACCGTCATTGCCTATTGTCTTCTCCCCACCACCACCTGCGGGCCTTGACTCGGGGCGAAGGAGCTGTCGCAGGCAAGGCAGCGATAGCGATGACTTCGTCGAGTGACGGCCGCAACGGGCCTGATCAGCAGCCGCCGCACGACGCCGATTTCCCTGCCGATTTCCCTGCCGATTTACCTACCACCACGATGCCTGCGACGACGATTCCCGCCGCGATTCCCGCCGCGATTGCTGCCGCGATTGCTGCTTCGATTCCTCCTGCGAAACCTGTCCCCGCGGCCCCGACAACCTCCGCTCCCCATGCAGTCGCGCCCGTGTCTCTTCCTGCGCCAGACACGCCAGACACGCCGACCGACCATGGACCGACCTCAAACACCATGATGGCGACTGCCGCGCCAGCCTCGTCGACGGACGCATCGCCAAAGCCTGTGGCTGAACCTACGCAGCCCTCAACTCCCAAACGCAATGGCAGCGGGACCAACGAACCTTTTTACCCACAGGCTGCTGCTGCAGAATCAGCAACCCTCGAGGCTGCTGTACAAACCTCGGCAAACCACTCCTCGCAACAAGACCAGTCGATGCCAGACGCACCAAGCTTCGCCGCCGGTCACGACAACAACAACAGCAGCAGCAACAGTAACAGTAACGGCAACGGCGACGACGACGACGACGACAACAACAACAACAACAACAACAACAACAACAACAACAACACCATCCTATCCGTCCACACCAATACCAATCTGCAAAATATCCAATCTCCTCAACCTCAACCTCAACCTCCCGCCAATTTCTCCAGTGTCATCGCCCCAAACGAGCAGCAGTTTCCAACATCATCGACTCCCTTTACCCCTGCGCAAATGGCCAATCTTGACCAGCATGCCTACATGATGATGGCTCTCGCATCCATGTCTGGAGCGCAAAATGCCATGTCCCCGCCGCCTACCGTCACACCGTCGCAAGTCACGCTTCCGAACCTGCTGGATGAGGGATTCAACGGCATCACAGTCGCCAACTCCTTGCGGCAACAAGCCAACGCGGAAAGGGGCCTGGAATCCTTTGCCCGCGTAGAGTTTGCCGACAGTGTATTCCAGATGACAACTTATGCCGTCATCATCGGTCGCGATCAGCGAGCCTTGGAGCAAGCCCGACGAGACGAGAAACGCGAAGGTGAGCACAGGCGTCGCGTCGAGGAAAACGCCAACATGGGCCTGCCACCGCCCTTGCCTATGCGTCACGATCGCAGCAAGTTTAGCAAATCCTATGTCAGTGAGGAGGGTGGCATGCTGGGTCCCGAATCCGATAGCGAGAAAAGCGGACGGCCAGCAAAGAGGCGCAAGACGAGCACCAACGGTTCGTCACAACAGGACAATCATGACGACTCACAAGAGAACATCATCTCCAATCGTCAATATGTGTCGCATACCCCCGGAGCCGCAGCAGTAGATCTCACTTCGCTGCGGCCATCACCGTGGCACGTTCCTTTTATCGGTATTCACTCTCCGGGCCCCAACATCGCCAGCAAGACCAAGGCCATCTCGAGAGAACACCTCAAGATTGCCTACAACCAGGAAGATGGCGTCTTTGAAGCCATCCCCCTCCACAAGAATGGTTTCTTCTGCGAAGACGTACATTACAAGAGCGAAAAGGTGGTGCTGAGATGTGGCGACAGATTGCAAATCAAGGACGTCGACTTTCGCTTCATCATCAACGGCGTCGAACGAGGCCGCACGGGAGCGGAAGAATACATGGAAGGAGAGGAAGCAGAAGCAGAACAAGAACAAGAAGAACAGTCGAAGAATCGTCAATCCCACGGCGGAAAGGAAATGAGCTTCGACTTTGAACAGTCACACGGAAACGGCCACATTCAAGACACGAGCGACGAATTATCCGACATTGAAGTCAGCGCGCCGGAGCTCTCTGACGACGACGAAGGAGACGCCGACAACGAAGATGGAGACGATGCTGAGGAGGAGGCGGAGGAAGCGGGGGACGGCGAGGACGGCGAGGATGGCGAGGAGGATGGCGAGGACGGTGAAGACGGTGAGGATGCGGAGGACGGCGCTGCCGATGACGACGATGGCGATGACTCGGAACTCAAGAACGAGGTGATTGTGGATCCGGAAACAATGCTTCCGCAGATGCCCAGGAAGAGAGGTCCTGGTCGGCCACCCAAGAATGGCATCATGTCGAAACGAGAGCAACGACTGCTTAAGAAGCAGCAACAGGAAATGGCCAAGAAGACATTGCCCCAGGCCGTGGCTCCTTGCGTAGAGCCAGCCATCAAGCGCAAAGTGGGTAGACCTAGAAAGCACCCTGCACCGGAAGACGGCGGCGACCGACCGGAGAAGCGCAAGTACAAGCCGCGCAAACCCAGAGAGGATGGAGGAGCGGAAGGAGGGTCAGACGCCGAACGGAGAGCGCGGGAGAAGCGCGAAAAGAAAGCTCGGCCCAAGTCTCCTCCTCTGGAGCTCAAGATTGAGGATTACACCGAGGAGCAACTACAGAAACCCAACAAGAACTACGGTGTTCTCATTCACGAGACCTTGACGGCCGCCCCTGATGGCCTGACGCTCAAGCAGATTTACAAGAGGATATGCCAGAGATACCCGTGGTTTTATTTCCACACGGGCACAAAGGGCTGGGAGAGCAGCGTGCGGCACAATCTCATTGGGAACGAGGCATTCAAGAAGGACGAGACTACGAATCTCTGGTCACGCGTTCCGGGTGTGGAACTGGATGCCGGCAAGAAGCGCAAGATCTCCTCACCAGACAGGAGTCTTGCCGCACAGGGATACGGTCCATATTCTTATCCGTACAATACCGCCGCTGCTCAGCACATGCAACCCGGAGCGACGGCTGCCTACACTCCTGGACAGCAGCAGCAGCAGCAGCAACCAGCACCCCCTGGTTATCAGATTCCAGGTTACTCTTCCCAAGCCGGTCGTCCCATGCAGCCATATGCTCCAGCAGCAGCACCAAATCAGGCGCAGGCTCAGGCAGCGCAGCCGGGACAACCTGGACAGACGAATCCGCCGCGGCCGCCGCCATCACGTCCGCCATTACCACCGGCGCCGCCGCCACCAGCTGTAACTCTACCTCCCCCTCCCCCCCCTCCCCCCCCCTCGCCGTTGCACAACCCCTCGCTCCGGCACAGATACCCGCCGGCTACGGTCCCCCTCCGGCTCCCGCAAGAGCACAGGTACCTCAGCCGGGTGCCTACAGCTCACCATACGCCTCACGCCCGCCCCCGCCACCACCAAGTGTCTCTGTCAAGACGGAGCCCGGGGCGATGCGGCCCGGCACGCAAGCCTCACAACAACAGCAACAGCAACAGCAACAACAACAACAACAACAACCACAACCACAACAGCAGCCTCGACCTGTCGCGGCGGCGGGTGTTGTGGTGGGCGCTGGCGCCATCTCAGGGTCGTCCGTTGTGCCTCCACAAACACCAACACCACGAAGCGCCGCATCGGCAACACCGCCCATAACGGCACCGGCACCGGCACCGGCCCGACCAGTCATCGACCCGCGGCTGCTATCGGCGGTGGTAGGCCTCAAGAACGGCCTGGTGGAGAATCTCAAAAAGGCTCGTAACCCCAAGGCCGAGGCCATTGTCATGTCCGCTCTGAACCGCTGTGTCGGTCTGAAAAAGGAAGCCACCGAGAACGACAAGATGGAGTCGATTTGCATCAAGGGCATCCGCGCAGTCATTGACGGCTTCCACAACCAAAACAGGGGCCCCACGCCCGCGGGCACCAGCCCAGCAGAATCACCTTCCATCTTTGAGGTCAAAGTCCTGGCCTCCCTCAACGGCTTCAAGGACGTGTCCATCAAGGCCCTCAAAGTCCGACTGGGAGAAGCCCGCGCCGAAGCCGTCACTCTCTCGGCCATTGACCGTGTTCTGGGCTTTGCGGACGCGAGTATCGTCCCGCAGGCCGGAGAGGGGGAGTCCTCCTCGACGACGAGCAATTTCGAGGGTGTGGAGCAGCATCTGATTCGGTCTATCCGACAGCTTCTAATGGGAATGAATCAAAAACTGCGCGATGCATAAAAATATTCCAGCAGAACGGATATTGCTTTTGTCTTTATTTTTCCTTCTTTGTTTTGTTCGTTTTTTTTTTTTTCCTTTTCCTTTTTTCTTATTCTCTTCTTTGTTCATGTCTTCTTTTGTTTGTGTCTTTTTTTTTATTTTCGTCTTTTTGTTTTTTGGAATCAGTTGGTTTGGCTGATATGATGTTATGTATGAGATACTGCGCGATATTCCCCCCTGAAGAGAGAAATGAAGACAAGAGTTTTTAAACAGGAACCGTGTGCTATGATTTGGTGATGTGGTGAATTGGCTATTTTGCCTTTTTTGGGTCCTTTTTTTTTAAAAAAAAAAAAAGAAAACCATTTTTTATGATGCCTTGTGAAGTTGGCGTGAGCTTCCTTCTCTCCTTTCTGTGTCTTTATATCCTTATCTTTTTTTGTTCTTATATATTTTATGGTTTTGTATTTTTTATGGTTTATATTGCTATGTATATATTTTTATATATGTATATATAAATATATATTCCTCTTTTTCTACGTCTATTCTTTAACTTTTTCTTTTCACTCCTTACGTTTCTTATTTTATTTACATACTTTTTTTTTATGTTTTTTTTTATTCTTTATTTCCTTTTCCCCTGTCTATCCTTCCTTTTTTTTTAGCTTTTTTTTTCCTTTTTATAGGTTTTAGGTTTTCTTTATATTCTCATAGCTTTACATCTTCTGTCACGTGCTAGATGTCACACGTAACTTGTGGGCACACACGCAATAGGCGCCGTGCTTCGTAAGGTCATAGGAATAGAGCACACTCAAGTCACAGTTCGGTGGTCAAGTGCATGTAAGGTTGAAGTTGTCTTCTACTATCAAAAGGGGTGGAACCCTCCTATACGAGGTGGGTTCCGGCTGCATGTACGGGCCGTAACATCTTTCATAGCTTTTTATAGCTGATTTTATCTTCTCTTATAGTTTTTCTTGTAGCTTTTTCTTATAGCTTTTTTACAGCTTTTTTATAGCTTTTTTGCAGCTTTTTTGCAGCTTTTTCTTATAGCTTTTTTTACAGCATTTTTTACAGCATTTTTGCGGCTTTTTTACACCTTTTTACAGCTTTGTTTTACAGCTTTGTTTTACAGCTTTGTTTTACAGCTTTGTTTTACAGCTTTGTTTTACAGCTTTGTTCTACAGCTTTTTTCTACAGCTTTTTTGCAGCTTTTTCAGGCTTTCTTAACAGCTTTTGTTTCTACAGCTTCTTTTCTTATTATTTACTATTTTGTTCTTCTGTTTCCCCCTTTCCACTTCCAAACACCCCCCCCTCTTCCATTCTTCTCCCGTTATTCTTTTCAAGGCATCTCTCCCTCCAATGTACATCGCAACTACCGTTGATCCAATCTCAGCGACTGCAGACATGGAGGAACAGGATTCGAGGCACTGACGTGATTCGGCGTAGGCGCGTAGCGAATCACGGCTGAGAAGACGCTGGTCGATACGTCGACTCCTTTTCGCGATGGGGGTGCATTCGGTGCCTGAAAATGGTACTTAAGCGCCCTGCCTTTGCCATCTGGTATGTGAATCCTACTCGATTCTTTATTATTTGTTTATCTATTTGTTAGATTCAAAAGCTCTTCATTCGAGATCATTGGATTGAAAACTCAGGAGCATCTTTACGCTCTGTATGATTCATTCATGCCTATGGTGTCTTCCTCATTGCCGGGACAACAGGGGTGGGAGTGATTTGACCGACGTTCAGAGACTTCTTTTTTGGCGCTTCAAGACACGTAGACTTTATCATCCATCTTCTTATATATATATATATATATATTGTTGTCACCTGCTATTATTTTGAATTGTGCTGCTATTTTGTTAACCCATTCTTCAGCTCCGTGCCTCATAAATGAGCGCACTTAATACCACGGCAGTTTCTATCACTCACTCCCGCAAAAACAATCCTTTGGGACCTGCTTCTCGCACTTGGAGAAACATAGACTATATCATCTATATTCTCATCCTTCAATCGTATCCTTACTTTTGAACTTGTCCTTCGCTTCCGCCCCACAGGAAAATGAATCCTGATCTTCGGGGGCTTCCTTTCGAGCTTCCATGGATTTAGAATGTATCATCCTTTTTTTTACATCTACTTCTTTATACTCCATTAGGATTTTTCAATTCCAGTAGTACTTTTCACCCGTAAAACGCTTCATCATGTTTCCCACTTGTCCTTTATTCTTCATCCCCCGCAATAAACACTCCATTACCACCACAGCCGTCTAATTCCTCTCCTCATCAGAATCAATACCCACGTGAAGCAGCCCTTTCCCCCTTCCAAGCAAACGTACAAAAAACGGCCCTTCGTCATGCCTATCCTGATCCTTTGTCTTCACAATGTATCAGCCTTTCCCACCTTGTCCTTCTTTCTAATTGTGTCTCTTTTTCCCACAGACTATTATGTCTAGACATTATATCAATTCCACGAACATTATCAATTTTCTAACTATAGTTCTATGCATTGCGCAATATATCTCATCACTATCCATCCCATTTGTATTCCCCGTTCAACCGACCCTTTCTCGAAAGCCACCTCAACGTACATCACGGCCGGCTCCATTGACGTGCCCGAATAGACTCTATTCCTGTCATTTCATAGGCCAATGGCGGACGACGACTAAGCTACTGCCTGCGCAATGGATCCAATACGACGCGTGATGGATGCATTTCCCACCTGCCTTCAGAGACGGTACGCCGAGGACAGTACGCCGCCCTCGCGCTCGAAGAAAAACAAAAAAAAATGCATTCAAATCGTACAAAGGAGCCAGATAGAGCAGACCAGGGGATTACGTCTCACCGCCACTGTGGAAGACACTTCGTTTATATGTATGTATACATGTACCGTTATTGCAAGGTTATTACGAGGGTGAAGAGAAACATCCATGAACATAAGATACAACGCCAAGAAATGTCACATACAAGGTCGTCATCACTTTGCGCAAAGCAACTCGGCGGAGAAAAATTCAACATCAGAAAATATATTGTATTGGCCTGTAAATAAAGCCTCCTCTTCGACGCCAGTCCAGTCCAGTCCAGTCGGTTCCGTTTAGTCCATCCTCATTAAAGTAAAAGCATCATGTGGCGAGTCCAGCTTTTCTCGTGGTCCGATATGTCACGCTCTCATGGCGGTATATAAAGTATGATATTTTTTTTTCTTCTTTTTCTTTGGCGTTTCTTTTTTTTTCTACTCCAAAGGAAAACAAAAATGGAACAATAAGGGGAGAAGACTGAGAAGCAAAGGAAAAGACAAGAAAAAATCGAGGTCGACTTGAGCCGGTTTTAACAATTGGAGGGGATACAAAACGGTGTTGATGGCGGGGGTATACATTTCTAGTCGGTTGGTAAACCTGGGTTTGGAGAGGCAGAGGGAAAGAAAAGACAGAAAAAAGAGAATAGGGAGCCAAAGCAAAAAAAAAAAAACGAAAGAAAGAAAAGAGCAGAAAAGAAAGGGGGAACTGGTAAGGAAAGGAGAAAATAAAAGTATTAAAACGAGTCCAATCACAAGACATCTCGTCATGCCTTGCGCGCAAAGTTGTCGAGCCGGTTTCTTCTTTTGTATCTGAAAAAAAGAAAACGACTGCACCGGCTTATTCTTGTTTTGCTGTGCGTTGTAACACAGCCAGTCGCAAAGTTGAGCTTTCGCCAATTCATCTGGTCTTCTTGCGACAAAGAGCAGCCTATGCGCTTTGTTGTGGAAGAGCCGTGGGAGCGGACGCTTCGTGTTTGGTGCCATTCATGAACCTGCCCATGCCCGCTACGCCGCTATCGGACTCGCCAAGAATACCCAGGCCGTTGGCTGGTTTGCTGCTTTCAACACGGTGGCCATCCTCGGCGGCTTCCTCCAAATTCATGAGGGCGGGCGGCCGGTGACGCATTTGCTTGGCTTTGGTCAGCGAAATCGTCTTTTGCTGATACGTCGTGGTAACGGGTTGCGTGTCATCTCGGTCAATGGTGGCCTTCATCAGTGCGGCCATCCACAGACGACCGGCTTCGACATTGGGCAGGGCAAAGTAATGAACCATTGGCTTGGTAAAGTTGACGGCCCTCGAGAGTCCAGCTCGCGGCGGCGTAAGCTTGAAGATGAAAACAGACTCGTTACCCTTATCCGCCGTGCTGCTTTCGCTGCCCATAAGTGCCTGGCTCGGGCCGCTGCTAGCTGCTCCGGTGAGCGTGGCATGCAGGCCCGTCAGCCTCTCATTGCCCGCGGGCAGAACACGGTGAAAGGAAATGTCAATCAGACCCTTTTCTTGGTCATCGTCTTCCGAGTAGTAATAGGCCAGACGGCGGCCCTTGAGAACAAACAATCGTGGTTTCCACGTCGTCATGAGGTTGGAGCTTTTCTTCTTCATCCATCCGTAATAGTCGGCGGTTTTTCTGGCTTCCAGCGGCGTGATCTTCTGGAGACCTCGTGTATAAGCGCTCGTGTCCTTCTTGCCCTTTCGCTTGCTACCCTTGCTCGAAGGTGTCGCGTTGAAGCTCTTGCCGGTACCTGGCGACTCCATCTCGAGGCTCGGGTCTCCCGAGGCTGTGCTCGACGTGGTTCGTGCAGGCGAGTCCATGGCTCCGTCCGGAGTCGTCAAGTCCTTGGATCGATTGTGCGTAAGTCTGTCGGAAATGGCTCGCATGCCCGGGCGACCCTTGTTCGTCGGCTTGGTGACCACGGTGGCGAACCAGTCGGAGGCAGAGCCTTGCGTTGCTGCGTTGGAGTTGGCGTTGGCGTTGGAGCTGGAGCTGGCGTTGGAGCTGGCGTCGGCGGCGACTAGAGGTGAGGATGCGGACCTGATGGGATGCAATCCGTTGTCGATTCTCGTCACAACTGGCGATGGTCCGCTTTCCTTGGCTGCGGCTGTCGGGCGAACCGATTCGGTTGTTGTCGTCGATGCTGTTCTTCTATGTGTTGTCGACTGCACACCGAAAATCTTTTGCATCGCGGGTGAAAAGCTCGGATCGCGGAACGAATCGACACTGCCGAACCGTGAATGCCGCGAAAGCGCCGTGGCACTTCGGACACGCTGCTCTTCAGCATAACTCGACTGTCTTGAATGCCCGGCAGCGCTGTCCCGTTTACGCAAGACATTGCGTCGTCTTCCATCGGTCTCTGTCCCCGAAAAGTAGCCTCTGTCCAAATCGACGGCCGAATCTTGCAGTTCTGGGTCCAAGCCGGTCATGATGCCCTCTTGCAAACCAGCGGAAGAGAGCGGGCGTGAAGGAGGTGGCTGACCACCGAAGGCGTTGCCGAGAGTCCAGTTGCGATCGAATGAAGCCTCCTTCTTGTGGTACATCCTCGATTCCATCATGGCTCCATTCCGTGACGAAGCCGCCGACGGTGTTGCGCGGGGTTTGGCGCCAGTCTTTGGTGGCGGCTGACCTCGATAGTCGGTGGAAGAATGCGGACGCGAGTGATGAAGCTCTCGCACGGATGCGGCGGAAGGACGTTTGGCGTGCTTCGCTCCCGGAGGGCTATCATGGCTGCTAGCTGCGGACATTGGGGACCGCAGCGTCGTAGGACTGTCTTTCGAGTTTTGGCCAAACGAACCGCGATGGGATGAGAAGCGGTTGGAGAGTGACGGCATTGTTGTAGTGTTGATACGAAGTCTCTGGTCTTTCACATCTTCCGATCCTGCATCGCTGCCCCAAGTTTGTGTCGTACGCCTCGTAGAGGGCGCTGCGAGACTCACTTCGTCTTGCAGGGCCTTGATCTTGTGCCATGTTTTTAGTCGTCTGCCAACAGAGCCCAGATCAAAAGCCTTGATAAATAATGAGCTCTGATCCATACCCAGAAGCACTTCACCGCTAATCTCTTGGTCTCGAAACACTTCGCAATGTTGCTTCTCCACTCCAGATGTGAAAAGATACTCGGCGACCTGATCGGCATTCCACGACTCGACTTCGGCCCGCGTGTGTTCCCCATCTTCCTCCTCATCTGTTTCTTCGCCTTGTATGTAGGACATCCGATGATCAAGCACCATACTGTATTCACTACCTGAGTCATTGTTTGCGTGGGGGATCCGAAGACCACCGTTACTCGTAGAGCCTCGTAAATGTGTAATATGTTCGTTAATCACATTCAAGGTATCGTTAAGGACTTGATTATCATGGTCGTGGCTCGGTGGACGCGTAGACTGTCGATCAGGTGAGCTATTTGCCGTAGTACTCGGAGAAGAAGATGTGTCCAATGTCTCAGGCTGTACGGGTAACGATATTGAAAAGTCATGTAGCTCGGAGGGTGCTGGAATGTATGACGACTCGGTAAGTGACGGTGCAGCGTTGGGTGTAATCATCAAGTCCGAGCCTTCGTCGACATCACTGGCCAGTGGGGGCGAGACGAGAGGTTTGGACGAAGCATAGACAGGTATGTTCTTTGGCGATGGACGTGTGTAGACTTTTTGAGAACCTGCAATTTAGCATACGGCCTTGGCATGTTCACAAAGGCAAGGGGTTAGATCGTACCTTCGGGAAACAGTCCGGTGTTTCCATTGACAAGATGGCGGCCCAAGAACCACCCGTCGCCAAACTCGTCATCTCGTTCAATAAGCTCGACTCGATCTCCCTTGGAGAGGCTCAATTCATCGGAGCTTCGTGCTTGAAAATCATCTGTAACGGAGGCACAAGGTCAGCGAACCCTCACCTCGAAAAATACCTTGGAAACAGGGAAGAGTGAAGAAGCAGGCGGGTATTCTCGAATGCGGGCAACGAGGTAAACCAAGCATTCCTTGCGGGACACGGTCCGACGAAAATGTGAAGTGCGTCGTGGAGGAGTAGCAACATACGAATTACTAGCAAGGTATCTCCCACCTCGGGACGAGCCGGTGGCTCGCCGACAGTCCGCGTGGCCATGATATCCGGATGTCAGGAAGAGGTCGCTACCAATAAATTTCTTTGGGGATTTTGAGAGAAGAAGACAGGTTTTTCAGGTCCTGATGACGCAAATGAAGCCCCGGTGATGAATAGGAATGCACAGCCTAGCGAGGTGGGAATCACAGGTCCCTCCTCTCCTTCTTCCTATTTTTTTTTCTGTCGCCTTTATTCGGGACCTCAATACAGAATAGAGACAGGCTCAGGCGTAAAGGAGACGGCCTGCGCCATCAGGTCGGGTTCGAATTGGGGGTTGATGAGTCGCAATAGATGAAAAGCTGAAACCCGATGTGGCCAGTGCTGCACGGATTCGTTTAAGGTGCCGATTTGACGACAACAGAAGGCGCGCCGCCAGTATCGCGTTTTTCGGTACAGCCTCTGGGTGGCGTGGGCGATGGAATAAAGGTCTGGTGAAATGAACGTGGGTGCGGTGTGTGCGGACGTGTGCGGACGTGAACGTGGACGTGGATGTGGATTTAAACGTGGATGTGGACGTGGGAAGTGAGACGGGTGATGCAGCGAGCCGCCGAGCGAGATGGAGATGGCGGATGGCGGAAGATGGCAGGCAGGCAGGCAGCTGGATGGACGGGTTCCCTCTACATTCCGTCTGGAAGGGTGGATGTGGAATGAGCTAAGCAGTGGCTCCAACAAGCAGCGAGGTACTTGTGCATGTACCTACCGGCCTAGGGAACTGAGGTAGTGCTCGCTTCCAGTTGGTTGGCAGAACATGGCATTGGGAGAATCAACAACAATGACAAAAAAAGGAAAGGAAAGGAAAAAAAAAAAAAATAAGAACAAAGAAAAAAGACAGAGAGAGAAGAGATAAAAAAAAAATCAAGCCGTCAACACTGGCCAGCCTGTATTCTAGTGTTCCGTGGCGTGGTGCCGCATGAATTCAGTCCGTAGCTCCGAGTTTATCCCTTGGACTCTGGTGGGTGGTGGGCTGGTGGCTTGGTCGTCTGGTGTGAGCTGGTGTGGTCGTCTGGTCATCTTGATTCTCGACTGTCGACTCTTGAGGTCATACGGGTGTTGTTGATGGGTCTTGTTGACGGGTCTTGTTGACGAGTCTTGTCGACGAGTCCTGTCGACTGGTCTTGTCGACGGGCCAGGCACGACCAATTTGTGAATGCCGTCAATCATGGCTCGACAAGGCGTCATGGACCCGTCCCAGCCTGTTTGTTCATTGGACCCATACGACCCATACTTACATGTACCCGGTGACACCCCCCCTTTTGCTATTCGACCACTCCGACTCGCTCTCCCGAGTCCAAAGACCAAAGCTCCCTCCCGGCTCCTGTGCACACTGCACGCCGTCGATGGAGCGCGTCGGCATCGCATGACTAAGATAAAATGAGATTGCAAAGCTGGCTCCGAGCCAGGGCAGCCCGGGCGGCAGGAGCAGCCGCAGCCGCTCCTGCTGCAGCAGAGTCCTGTGCAGCCCCGCGGATCGCATGGCCATCCGTATCGCCGCCAAGTCCTTGCCGTTCTCGCCGTTCTCGCAGTTTTCGCAGTTCTTGCCGCCCTCGCCGCCGTCTTGAGCCTCTTCGTTCCTCCGCCGCCGCCCTTCCCTTTGTCCGTCGCCCATCCATATCCTCCCCTTCCGCTTGCTTGGGTGGCCGGACCTTCACAGCAGCCGCAGCCATGTCCGCCCGCGTTTTGGACGGCGTTGCCATCGCCAAGACGATTCGCGAGAGAATCGGAGCCGAGATTGCCCAGAAGCAGCAACTCAACCCCCGCTACAAGCCATGCCTCAAAATTATACAAGGTACGTCATTCGCGCCCTCTGGCTTGTGGCATTGCTTTGCATCAAGTCAAAGACAAATCAAAAAAAAAATAAAAAAATAAATACACCTTACTAATAACTACCTATATCTGCAGTGGGCGACCGTTCTGATTCTTGTTCGTTTCATCCCGAGCCAAACACACACACGCACACACACCCTTTCTCCCCCGCAAGCCGCAATCGTGAACCACAATGTCGTAGCTAATTCAAGCCAATTCGCTTCTGTAGCCACGTACGTGCGCATGAAGCTCAAAGCGGCCGCTGAGGTATGATGACGAGAGGAAACGCGTTTGCTCAGACGCTCCTGGCTAACCTCCTTTTGTTTTTTTCTGCAGGCTGGCGTCGCTTGTGAACTCATACAATGCCCTAACGACATTTCCGAGGTCGAATTGCTCGACCAGATTCGCCGTCTGAATCACGATCCCGCGGTTAATGGAATCCTGGTGCAGTTGCCACTTCCTGCTGGTCTCTCCGAATACAACATTACTTCTGCTGTCGCCGATGAGAAAGACGTCGATGGCTTCGGTACAAACAATATCGGCGAATTGGCCAAGCGTGGTGGTGCTCCCATCTTCACCCCATGCACTCCCAAGGGCGTCATGTACATGTTGAAGGAAGCCGACATACTCATCGCCGGCAAGACGGCCGTGGTGCTGGGCCGGAGCAACATAGTGGGAGGTCCTGTGAGCTACCTCTTGCGTCACGCCGATGCAACCGTCATCGTCTGTCACTCCAAGACTCGGGATCTGGAACTCTATCTCAAACACGCCGATATCGTCGTCGCAGCCATTGGCCAGGCTCAATTCGTCAAGGCCGAGTGGTTGAAGCAGGGGGCTGTCGTCATCGACGTCGGCACCAACTTCATTCCCGACGCCACCAAGAAGAGTGGCCAGCGTATGGTTGGAGATGTCGATTTTGAGGGCGCATCCAAAGTTGCTTCCGTCATCACCCCCGTCCCTGGTGGTGTTGGCCCCATGACAGTGGCCATGTTGCTCCAGAACGTGGTGGAAGCCACCGATCTGTTCTTCGAGAAGGAGAAGTTGAGAAGGACGATCCCTCTCCCGCTCAAGCTCAAGACACCTGTGCCATCCGACATTGCCATCTCCCGCGACCAGACTCCCAAGCAAATCACTCGTATCGCCGCCGAGGTTGGCATTGCTCCTCATGAGCTGGAGCCTTACGGAGCCTACAAGGCAAAGGTTGACCTTGACCTGCTCAAGCGTCTCGAGCACCGCAAAAACGGGCGATATGTCGTAGTGACCGGCATTACCCCGACTCCCCTCGGCGAGGGCAAGTCTACGACAACAATGGGTCTTGCGCAAGCCCTGGGAGCACATTTAGGGCGATTGACGTTTGCCAATGTCCGACAGCCAAGCCAAGGGCCGACTTTTGGAATCAAGGGAGGTGCCGCTGGTGGTGGTTACAGTCAAGTGATCCCCATGGATGAATTCAACTTGCATTTGACAGGGGATATCCATGCCATTACAGCAGCCAACAACTTGCTTGCCGCCGCCATCGAGACGAGAATCTTCCACGAAAACACTCAAAAGGATGGTCCTCTCTATCGACGACTTGTGCCAGCTAAGAACGGAACACGGAAGTTTGCCCCCGTAATGTTTCGCCGTCTGAAGAAGTTGGGCATCGACAAGACTAACCCTGACGAGCTCACCGAGGATGAGATTCGCCGATTTGCCCGCCTTGATATCGACCCCGACACGATTACTTGGAGACGAGTTCTGGATGTCAATGATCGTCACCTCAGAGGAATCACCGTCGGCACTGCTCCGACGGAAAAGGGCCAATCGCGTGAGACCGGCTTCGACATCTCGGTTGCAAGCGAATGTATGGCTATTCTAGCGCTCAGTACCAGTTTGGCTGACATGCGTGAACGGCTGGGTCGCATGGTCGTCGCCACATCCCGCAGCGGCGACCCCGTTACCTGCGACGATGTTGGAGCTGGCGGTGCCTTGACGGCTCTGATGAAGGATGCTATCAAGCCCAACCTCATGCAGACGTTGGAAGGCACGCCCGTATTCGTTCATGCGGGTCCATTTGCAAACATCAGCATCGGGCAAAGCTCCATCATTGCCGATAAACTTGCTCTGAAGTTGACTGGTACCGAGCCTGGCGAGAATCACAGCGACTCGGCCGGATTTGTTGTGACGGAGGCCGGATTCGATTTCACAATGGGAGGAGAGCGCTTCTTCAACATCAAGTGCCGCACATCCGGGCTCGTCCCAGACGTCGTCGTGGTAGTTGCTACTGTTCGAGCCCTGAAAGTGCATGGAGGCGGTCCTCCCATTGCGCCAGGTGCGCCTCTTGACGCTGTGTACAAGGAGGAGAATGTGGACATCTTGCGGGCTGGTTGTGTCAATCTGAAGAAACACATAAGCAACGCCAAGTCGTTTGGTATCCCCGTGGTTGTTGCTATCAACAAGTTTGCCACGGACACGGAAGCCGAAATCGCCGTTGTTCGTGAGGAGGCCTTGTCTGCTGGCGCCGAAGATGCCATCCTCGCTGACCACTGGGCTCAAGGTGGCAAGGGAGCTGTCGATTTGGCCCGAGGCGTCGTAGCCGCCAGTGAAAAGCCAAAGGAGATGAAGCTCACGTATGAACTGAACGGTACGGCGCAGGAGCGCATGGAAGCCATTGGCCGAAAAATGTATGGTGCCGCCAATGTTGAGTTTAGCGAGTTGGCCCAAAAAAAGGTTGATACCTACACCAAGCAAGGCTACGGTAATTTGCCGATTTGCATTGCCAAGACGCAATACTCACTGTCACACGATCCTGATCTGAAGGGTGCTCCTACTGGGTTTACTGTTCCCATTCGAGACGTTCGCATGGCTGCCGGAGCTGGATATCTGTAAGTGCACGCGCCAGCTAATCAGACAACAAGAAGGATATTGTGGCTCCAGATGAGATTCTTTGTTGCATTTTTGGGACTAACTTTTGTCGATAGATATGCTCTGGCTGCTGATATACAGACGATCCCGGGCTTGCCCACAGCCCCAGGATACCTCAACGTGGACGTGGACACGGAGACTGGCGAGATTGACGGGCTCTTTTAAAGAAATCGACACAGTATCCGTCGTTTGGAAGAAGCATTGCGTTTCCGACCTTTTTTTTTTTTTTCCGAAAAAAAAGAAAGAAAAAAAAAGAAACATAGAAAAATAGAAAAACTTATATGGTTGATATAGTTGCCCTTTACAAAGAGGGGCACGGCCCCCCTACTTACTCAACGACACACGGCAGGTTCAAGATTCATGAAGGGCAGTGCAGCGAGATGATTTTATCGGTGGAGTTCAACACAAATTTGGCGCGCGAGTTCGACGAGCATTCCCAGCTTATTATATTATTCTTATTATTGTATGTATTGAATTTTGCGCCTTGGTACGCTCGCATATAGATTGCCAAGAAGACACGTATATTGGTTTGGTTTTTTTTTTTTTTTTGCTCTTCTTCCTTGCTGTACATATCGATTGAGTTCCGGGTATAATTGTGAAAGAAATCATGTACAACATTACGACAAGGGGACATGCAATGCATGTGCTCAGGAGTCAGGAGGGACTTATATGGGCCTGCCGCTTTGCAGTGTGCACAACACAATGACCCAGGGACAGCTGCGGTGCATCATATCCGTGCTATCCAATGCATATTCTCTTAGACGGATTTGGTGCGTTAACGTAGTCCGTAGTCTTACTTGGTGGCCTGCAGCCCAGAAGAGGCCGACAGTGCCGTTTGTGCATGTTTGTACCTAAATACCTCTAGGTACCTACATGCAGGTACTCACCATCGCGCGCCATGCCGGATTCTAGTGACGGCGCAGTGAGAGACTAGTGACGGATTAGATAAGCAATGACAGGTACCTACTAGGTGCCTAGTACTTAAATGGCGGGGCAGTGCGAATATTCTGCCGCTAGAAGGTGGTCACCTCATGGTCGACCTGCATAATGATCAATTGCTTCGCCAATTAACCGGAAAACGTAACCTGTTTCCTAAAGCAGCTCACCCCTTTTTCGTTCGGCTTGGTCTCCGAGTCCGAGGGAGCTCCCAACCTCAATTGTATTTTCCCAGAGGTCGGCAATCGAGTCTAGGTAGGAACTTTTACATGTATCTCCTAATGTCACGTGGCCGTTCATGAACTTGCCGTCGTCCGAGAGTACCCGCCCCACTACCACCCCCCAGGAACAGAACAACCACATGACAACGACTTCGCAAGCAAAGCATGGAAAAGCGGCAACAACCTCTACATCTACATCATCCCGACTCCACGAACCGTAATTGTAGCGAGCTAGATCCTCAGCTCTTTCTTTCTTTTAGAAAACCGTTAGAAGCACCTCTGTGCAGCCACATCCGAGAACGTTCTCTTCAATCTCCTCAACTGTTGGGTTGCCCGCGGGGTTCGCTCAGCCTGAAATCAAAAGTGCAGCCCTCGACGGTGCATTCCTGTAGGTAAGCAGATGGACACCGACATCGGCCCCTAGGGAGGGAAAAAAAGAACATGGCAGCCATTATACTGACTATTCAGAATTCCTGTATTATTATTATTATTATTCCCTTTTTCTCTTCTCTTCCGTTTAGAGTCTCTTTCAGCATCATGGATTCCATTCGAGCCGTCGGCGGCTCGTACACGTCCGCCGGGAAACCGAACCCCGCCACGGAAACACCGGAGCAACTCCTGGATGTTTTCAAAGCCGCAGCGCTCTCCGTCACCAAACTGTACAAGACCTCAGCTCTGGCGGAATCGAGGGCAAGAACAGAAGGCTACCAGGACTGTCTGGACGATCTCCTGACGTTTCTGGACAAGGAAAATATGGGGCTCAAGGACGGAGAGGGCTGGTCGATCAGGAAGTGGGCGACGGAGCGCCTCGACGGACGCGATGCGAGCCATGTGCACAGTACGGAAAGCGAAGACGAGAACGAGCGAACGGAGCGAACCTCGTCCCCCGATATGGCCACAAGAACGAGCGTTGAGCCTCCGACTGTGACGGCGGCGGCCGCCAAACGAGCCGAGTCTCCCAAGTCCAGCGTTGTCTCAATCTCCGAAGAACCAATGTCCATTGTCGTACCCTCACAGGACAACTTCACGTTCCAATCATCACACCCGTATCCGAATATCGCGACTCTGGACCTGTCGGACTCGTCCCGCTCCCGTGACGTCCAACAATCACTGTCATCGGCCCGGGGCCCAAAGTCGCGGCTCACTGGACACAACTCGAAGTCTAGTTCTCGCGGCATGGGGCATCTCGGCAAGGGGGCAGGCACCAAGCGTAGATGGGACTTTGATGACTTTTTTGACGGCTGTTTGGGAGGCAAGGAGCCGTTTGGGAATGGAGGAAAGAGAAGTCGCCATGCTTGATTGGGGAGGGTGGTGGAGAGTCATGTAGGCAAAGATCATGTCGAAACCAAGATGTGAATGATGATGGTGCAAACGTTTTCTACGGGTACATTTCAGGCGGGGTGCACATATTTGACAGCAAAGGGGGACATGGGAGCTCGCATAGGCATTGGTCGGCGTTTTTCTTTCGATTCAACAGGGCCTCGACATTGGCATTGACATTGGCATTGGCATTGGCATTGGCATTTGCTCGGGTGCAACGACCGGTGGTCTTGGTCTTCTTCTCTTTCTTCTCTTGTTCTACTTCTTCTTCTTTCTTTTTTTTTTTTTTTTTTTACTATCTTTGCATTGTACTTAGTTTCATAGAACTGGTTAAAGGGGGAGAGGGGCGGGCTGTTGAGATCATCTTCATAGCGATACCTATTGTTCAACAGTTTTTGCTGCTGAACGACACCAGGACTAGTAGCTCACAGCTACCCCATGCTTTCCTTTTGTACAAGACATTTCATCATATCCGTTGCCGTGAAAAAAAAAAGAAAGACGAAGAAGAAGAAGAAGAAGAAGAAGAAAAACTCATTCACAGCCAGAATGCTCCTGCTCCTGCTCCTCCATATCCAATCGTCGCTGCAACGCCATGTTCTCGCGCTCGAGTTCCTCCAAGTGCTGCTCCATCAAGTCCAATCTCTCCGTGGCACCCATGACCACCTCCTCCGAGATTCTGGCAAGCCTCCACAGGCGCAGAACCACCACTAGCGATCCAATGGACTCTGTGAGGCCCTGAGACGCCATATCAATGACAAAACTTACGACAATGACCAGCGCGTCAAACAAGTGAAACCAAGACGCGAGGTAGCTATTCAGAATAGAAATATATAAGACAAAGGAAAAGAAAAGGAGAAGAACAATCAATCAGCTTCGGTTTTTTTTTTCTGCCTCTTCTCGTTACGTGATGTATTGCGTCTCACGCCTCAAAGAAGGGGGAAGTGGCGACATGATCGTTTTCTTTTCTTTGCCAACATACCTCATTCCAAAGGAAAACAAACAGGCCCCCAGCTCCACCATGAATAAGCTACTCAGCAACAGACCGAGACGCTCCAACGTATCTGTCAAGTCCTGCACCCACGACTCGTCCCGCTGGTGCATTTCACATGCAATCAGCTGGATGAAGATGTTGGCCAGCAGAGCGACCACGTCCAGAGCCACCATGGACATGACGAGGAAGTGCTTCCTGCGCGACGAGAGCAGGACGCGTCCGCTGCGACGGACATGGTGGAGGTGATGGAGCAGACGGCGGGTTGTGTCTGGTTGTAAGCGTGATGTGGTGGGCTCGGGGAGAGAGGGTAGGAGAGGCGTAGTAGCTGCGTCGGTCATGATGGAGCGTTTTCGTTATTTTAGTTTATGTTTCTCTTTTCTCTTGCTGTTCCTCTTGCTGTTCCTCTTGCTGTTCCTCTTGCTGTTCCTCTTGCTGTTCCTCTTGCTGTTCCTCTTGCTGTTCCTCTTGCTGTTCCTCTTGCTGTTCCTCTTGCTCTCTCTTTTTTGGTCTGTTCTTGATTTCCCCTCTCTTTAGGGAGAAAAGGCGATGCGTTGTTGCTTTCGTGGACGGTACTGGGTTGTCGAGGCTTAGGCTGGTCCCTGGATGAGCACCTACTCAGGCAGGCATGCTACGAATATTTGTAGCGTGTACCCTAATCCCAAGTGTATTCTTGACATCGGACATGGTCTCAAACTAGTGTCCGCTTGGCAAAGAGTCGGATTGATCGGTGAGGGAGGGGGACGGCTCCGTCAAAGAGCTACTAGTCGGGCATCGAAGGGGCAAGCTATGACGATGAAACGGGCTTCCGACGGGCTCTGTCGGCTTTTTTTCTTTTTTCTTTTCTTTTCTTTTTTTTTATTTTTTTTAAAAAAAAAAACACAGGTAAAATCAGGTTTGGAGCAAGCCAGCCCCGCCGCTGGCTGTGAGTAGACAACTCGTGATCATGACTTTTCTAGAACCGCTTGGCGGGGGCGGGCGGTCACTTGACAAACGCGGTGGATGCGAAGGGGGGCGCTCTGGCATTGAGGGCAAGAAATCTGGCGGCATGCATTCCTTGAGGTCTATCTGGGCGAAAATAAGTGCAAGGGCGAGATGGCATATGTATCTTGGGTCGATGTGAACGTTCAATGTTGGCTACCAGAACTTGATACGGTAACACAACGGGACTGGATTCTTTGCAGATGGATCAAATCATCAAATGCAATCCCAGGCTGTCACGCCTGTCCGTTTTTAAAACACCGGCTGGCACCTGCAGCATTGTCATGGTGGATAAACTCCGGCCCCACCCCGCCTCCACGTCAAGCTGCACCGCGGCTTTAGATTGTTGCACCAGAAGATTTCATCCGCGACGCTTCCCGTGTTTCGGTCTAGCTAAACATCAACATTGTCGTCGTCGTCGTCGTCGTCGTCGTCGTCGTCGTCGCATCATTCGTCCTCAAACTTCCCTCCTCTCTGTCGCCCCAGCTCAGAACCAGCGCATCGTCTCCGTCTTCGTCTCTGCATTCACAGACCCTATCGCGGAATTGATGTCCGTTTAGCGACTCGTGAGTTTCTCTTCTCCCTCCCGGATCCTATCGTGACAAACATTCGGCCTTTTTGCGTCGCAATCGTGACAATCAAGATCATCTGTCGTGTTTCATGCCAGCTGGCGATGATGCACATTTTGCATTGCTGAATTTCCATTTTAATGCCTTGCCTATTGTATCCTTTTTTTTTCTTCTCTCCTTTTCTCCTCTCTTCTTCTCTTTTTCTTTCCTTTTCAATTTTTGCGTTGGACGAATATCAAAAAAAAAGTCATCTTTCGACATGCAATGTCAGCTTCCTAGAGATCCTCAACTGACTGATCACTCTGCACATAGATTTGACCTCTCTCGCCAGCCACATACTCGTGGGATAACAACCAGCAGAACCAACCATGGCCGACGTAAACCAGGCAGAGGAGAAGCCCATGGCACAGACTACGGGCCAGGAGCCCGAGACTGACATGACGGCCGCTGAAGAGGTGGGTTTCTTGATTCTCGTCCTGACGAGCATATCGCGCGTGGCAATGAGGAATTTCATGCCATGCTCCAGGATGAGAACAGGCACACAAGTGACACAAAAAAGAAAAGACATGGCGGGGGGAATGCGAGACAGAAAAAGAGAAAAAAAGAAGAAGAAGAGAAAGAAAGAAGAAAAAAAAGAAAAAAAAAACTGACAAAGTGTGTTGCTGTGTCTATAGGAAGAGATTACGGCCATGAAGCGCCGCGTGGCAGAGATGGAAGAGGAGGCCAAGAAACTGCGGGAAATGCAGGCCACTTTGGAACAGCAGACGGTCGACTTGGCCGACGACAAGGAGTCGATTGATGCGCGCAGCATCTTTGTCGGGAACGTCGACTATTCTGCTTCGCCTGAGGAGATTCAGGCCCATTTCCAGAGTTGCGGCTCCATCAACCGTGTCACAATTCTTTTGGACAAGTTTACCGGCCAGCCCAAGGGGTATGTTGCCCCTAGTCTCGTCCCTTGTTTTTTTTTTTTTTCCTTCTCTCTCTTTTTTTTTTCTTTGTTTCCCTTCTTCCTGTTAGGTTTGAAATAGACGTTTCCACACTTGCACCTTTTTGAGGCCTTGTTTGCTAACTGGTATATTTACAGCTACGCCTACGTCGAGTTCACAGAGCCCAGTCTGGTTGCTCAAGCGCTGGTCCTGAACGAGAGTCTCTTCAAGGGCCGCAATATCAAAGTCACTCCAAAGCGAACCAATGTTCCTGGCATGAGTCGGGGCCGTGGCCGTGGCGGATACCGTGGCGGCAGAGGCTTCTTCGGACGTGGTGGATTCATACCGCGAGGAGGCTACCGCGGAGGTTACAGAGGTCGTGGGCGGGGAATTCACACGCCTTACTAGGAAAAGGGAAGCGAGTCCTTCTCAGCGACAGCACCCGAACACTACTGATATCTACTTTCTTCCTTTCTTCTTTCTTTTTTTTTTCCTTTTTCGTATCTACATTTTGTTTTTTGAGGATTGGGAAATGTGCAAAGCTGGGGTGGAGACGTTTCTCTCTCGGAGATCTTAGAACCCGATGATGAGTCCGGGGCATGGAAAAGTGGTTTTCAGAACAGAACGGACACACGGAAGATGGGGAAACGTACTGGCCACAGGAATGAAAGATTTGATACCATGGTTTTACACAGCCGTCCGGTAGCAGGGAAGTGAGTGTAATAAAGATGACCAGAAAAAAGAGAAGAAGAAAAAGACTAGGGCAATAGGACAACAAAGAAAGGAGAAAATAACAAATAAAGCACAAGAAAAGTCGTGGTCATGCATAGAGAGATTCAGGGTCCTGGTGGAGACGGACACAGCGGCAATGACTTGGAGTTTAGAGTCTGATGATTGTTCTTTTTTTGTTTTTTTTTCTGGGGGAGGGCCTTCCTTTCTCTTTTTGTTCATGATGAGCTCTTGCGATAGTGATAGCTATGAGCTGGCGCGCTTCGTGACGATACCAAGGACAAGGAAATGAAAAGAAATACAGCAGGATATTTGTTCGTCGCGTGCCTTGGTGGGGGCGCGGGCAAGGGCTTTTTTTCAACCTTTTGGGAGAATGGGGTTTTGAGGCGCAAACTAGGTACCTACTACCTGCCTATCTAGATGCCCAAGGTAGATTCCAAATCGAAACCCCCGGGACATACATGGACGTGTGCGCGTTGTGGACATGTAGAGGCTATACGAAAAGAACGGGAAAAGAGGGGGGGGGTCATGGAGAGCACATGGAAGCGAGGAGTGAGAAGCGGGACGATATGCCTCGGGATAAGGATGCTACACACTCTATTCAATATTGTTTAGGTTTCGTGGTAGTGAGGATGGAAACACTTGTGCTGGGTTTCGTTCTTTGACAGGGTGAGGGGGGGGGGAGGCTACAAAGGTATTGAGCTTGGGTGTTTGCTTCATGGTTGCATGGTTTCGTGGTTTCGTGGTTTCCTGGTTTGTGCTGCTTCAATCACGGTTTCAAGGAAAGAGGTGTGTGTTGTAGATGGACACACCACATGGGTTGTCGAAACTGCGTGGATTCACCGACGGATTCACATATATTCATGTATATATATGCGTAAAATACAGAGAAGGGGAGCCTCCGAAGCGTGTAAAGGAAGAAAAGATCCATTCTAGTTCACGGGACAAGGTAGCGGGCAGAGTGACCTTTTCGACCTGTTCAACCTCAGGGGCGATCAATGCTGCAAGATGGGAATTGGCCTTGGCAGATCTGGTGGGGCCGTGAAAATCTCCGTGTCGGGGGCGGGAAGCGGGGGGGGGGGGGGGGTAAATCTGGGAGGCCAAGTCCGAGGTCCATTCCACGTTGCGTCTCGTTTTGTACGGTGACCGACCTTTGGTGGTTGAGCTTCGATGGTTGAGGTTTGCTTATAGTGCGCAAAAGTACATCTCCATGGACGTGTGTTTTGACGGGATTTCTAATACGATAGGTGGTCGTGATAAGGAAATTTACTACTTCTCCTAAGGGTTTGGCGAAGATTGGCATACCCTAGAGATACAACCCATTGTCACGGCACGGAAATAGATAATATATAGGTTAGAACTCTACTTCTATTTATAAGGACTAGAAAAGAATAAGAAAGCTAGAGAATAAGAATAAACTTTCTAAAGTTCTATTTCTTTTTCTATACTTTATACTTCTTTATTTTATTTATTTAGGTTTTCTTTATTAACTATTATATTTATTATAAAAAACTCTATTAGTTTTATAGTTAGTATAGGTAGTGCTTTATATAGGTTATTATAAATTTTATAGTAAAAATTATTATAATAATATTATATACTTTAAATATATTATTATAGATTTTCTTTATTTTAATTTATAATAAATTTAC
This sequence comes from Claviceps fusiformis PRL 1980, assembly GCA_000223055.1. NCBI lineage: Eukaryota > Fungi > Ascomycota > Sordariomycetes > Hypocreales > Clavicipitaceae > Claviceps > Claviceps fusiformis. The sequence continues at coordinate 30,193 of AFRA01000345.1, forward strand.
TTTATATAGAGTTAAATTATTATTATTTTATAGTTTTAAGCCTATAGCTTATAATATTACCCCCTCTTTTTTAATATTAATATACTCTTATATTAAAGAAATTCTTTATAATTTTTATTCTATATTTTATTTAATAATTTATTAATAAACTATATTATAAGCTTATTATTTAGTTATAATTATATACTTATAAAACATACTAAGCTATATACTTTTAGTATTTTTATATTTAAACTTCTTTAAAGCTTTATTTATTATTTTTATTTATTCTTTACTTTTTTTCCCTTATTTTATATATTTTTTTATAAAGCCTTTAAAGTAGCTATTTATTTTTACTTCTTTACTTTAACTAAGTTACTAAAGCTATTCTTTATTTTTATAAGGGTTTTTTATATTTTTTCTTTTTTAGCTTAAAGAATTTCTTTCTTTATATATTTTATATATTTTATAACCTTTAATTATACTAAAGTATTATTTTTAAATAACTTTAATAATAATTTCTTTTATATTTAATAGTATTTTAATTATTCTTATAAATTATATAATAACTTAGCTATATTAAGGTTATTTTTATAAAAGTTTTATAGCTTTAATAGCTAATAATAAAGTTTTTTAATATTATATTACTTTAGGTTTATATTAGCTTTTTTTTATTTTATTTAATATTATAAAATACTATATTATATTCTTAAAGCTATAATAGTTTCTAGCTATTATTTAATTTCTATATTTACTAAATTAATTAGTAGTTACTTATTATATTATTTTAATAAGGGGTTTTTTTATAGCTTTTTATAGCTTTAATATATAGAATTATTAATATATCTTAATTACTATTAATAAATTTAGCTTAAATATTATACTTTATTAACTTAGAATTTTATATAGTTTAGTTTATAAGTTATTAAGTTTTTTATTAAATTAATAAAATATTTATTTTTTATAATTTATATATATTTAATTTTTTATATTAAAATTAATCTTTTAATACTTTTTATTAATAAATATACTTTACTTTTTTTATACTTTTTTTATATTACCTTTTACTATATTAATAGCTTTTTATATTTATTTTATATAAGCTTATATTTTTTTTTTAATTATATAACTTAAAAAGGAATTAAATTATATTATTTATACCTTTTAGTTAAAGTTTATTTTAAGTTTATAGCTTATTTTTATTATAAATAATAATAGTTTTATTAAGTTTTAAGGTAAGTTTATTTAAGCTATATTTATAAATAAAAAGAATTTTGATTAATTATTTTATATATAGTTTATTATTAATTATAATTACTAAATAAAGTATTAATTTATAATTTTTATTTATTTATTTATCTTTAAGTATTAAATAATAAAAAGCTATATTTTAATTTTAAAAATTTTATAAAGTTTATTTTAAAACTTTAATAT
>AFRA01000346.1:0-31540 GCA_000223055.1 Claviceps fusiformis PRL 1980
CAAAAAAAAACAAAAAAAAAAAACAAGGTTAGCTTCGGTCGACTGCTGCTGCAACAGTAGCAGCACGAAAGGGTCCAAGGGGGCTTGTTTGAACTCACCTTACAGCTGAGCTCACGGCGCGGTGGTTAATGTGGCCAGAAACGCCGCCCTCGTCGAACGTGATGATCTAAAGGCACGTGTGAGCCACTCTGATAGGACAGTTCATCAATCAAGACACAACGGGGGGCCTTACGGCATCGATTTTCCATTTCTTGATATACTCTTTTAGAATGGGCTTGATCTTGTTTTCGTCCCACCAGACCTTGGGGTTATCCTGCAGGTCTGGGTGATCCAGCGCCACGCATCTGGTTGTGTCTATGCCAAGGGCCTCACACGAGCCAAGAAGCTCCTTCTTTCGCAGTTCACCCAGCCCATAGTTATTGCCTGTAGAGGCAAGCCAGAAGAGGGATGAGTGGTCAGCAGCTTGTTTCAAGTGAGAGACTACAGAACACAGACCCGAAACAGTAACTGCCGTGAGTTGTGAGCTGAACAAAGGCGACATGACATACCTGTGGACATGACGATCAAACCGCCCCTGACGTCCTTGTTCCTGTTCAAGACACCCAGGATACTCGGCGAAAAGAAGAGACACTCATCATCGGGATGCGCCGTCACGACGAGCAGGTTCTTTGCCTTGAGCAGTTCGGGGGGCAGCAGGCGGGCGTCACTGCCAAGAATGTAGGCCAGGACCCATTGCAGGAGGAGCGGGAAGAGGAAGGCAACGAGTGCGGTACGAATCAACCACCGACGACGAGTGCGCGTAGCCGTAAGCCAGTGACAGCTCCTCGAGAGCGACTGCACCGCGTTGTTGAGCTTGCGCATCGTTGACGGAGGAGCAGCTTCTGTCATCTGTTGTTGGGGATGATGTCGGGTGTATTGGGGGGGGGGGGGGAGGGCGGCAAATGGTCGCGAAGGAAGTTTTGGTTCCGCAGTCGGCAGATCAAACGTCAGCGTCTCAAGCTTTCACGAGTTGCTGGTCAACACCAAGCAACCGGCCGTTTGAGCAAGGCAAAACGAATGTCACGGTTGCTGGATCCGAATGCCGAAAGGAGTTTGGCGCTTACAACGTGCACAAGACAACACACGTGCATTGAATGAATGGTCTGGGCCTGCCTGCGCCACAACTCGGTCACTAAGCACGAGGTACTCGGGCATGGCTGGTGCTGTATGGCGTACATCTTGGACAGACATGCTGCAGGCGTCGGCTTGCCGTTGGAACGCGATACTATCCGAACGAGCAAAAGCTCTCAAGCTGGGCTGTGTGCGATCCACGTGACCGCATTACCCCGAGCCTCTTGGCCCCAATGTGATAATCTCGGAGTCTGGAAATCCGAATGTAAAGAAGGCGCGAACGGGTCTTTGGCAATGCTCTCTCTCCCTCTGTCCCTCCCTTTCTCTCTCTCTCTCTCTCTTTCTCTCGTCAGTCAATCACGATTTGGCCAAGTCGGGGTGCAAGACACGTCTTGGCCAGTGAAACACAGGGCTATGCTTGCATGTGCCGTTTTACGCCGTGGGCAAATCAGAGACCAAGGCTGAGGCCTCAGCCTCAAATGGCTGAAATGGCTGACCGCCAGGGCTGGCTGCACGGGAAAGGTGACTCCGTGTCCTGTCCTGTCTGGCCTGGCCTGGTCCACGCGCCGTCTTAGCGTCTTCACGGCACGCCACAGAGGTACCAGACCAGACCGGACTTGAGTACCAGGCCGTGCCCCCGGCTCCATGGTCTGGTCAATCTCTTTCATTTGCCTCTCCTATTCTCCTTCCCGAGTCTCCCTTTCCCATCCCCCCCCACTGCCATTATTATTTTCGACCCGCCAAAAACCACAAGGCCATCCCGTCTTACCACCACCACCACCACCCCCCCCCCCCCCCCCCGGTTTGCCCTGAGGCCCCTGCCCTGGCTTGCCCTGCTTCCCCTGGCTGCCTCATCTTACTCCCTGATAATCATAATTCTCTCTCTGATTCCCATTCCACTCTTTCTCGGTTCCCTCATCTCCGTCAACTCACGCAAAAGAATAAGAAACAGCAGAACTTCTTCCTCGGCAGTCACGGCGCATCGCCGTACTCCTTTTCCTCATCGAGATCAGACCGAGCCCACCCCTTGACCGCGTCACTGATTTCGGTCGCATCAACTCGGCCCATCTTCACGATTTCAGAGACGGGGCTGACGTCAATATGCCTGCGCTCATCCGCCTTTGAACTTCATTGTTACCTCTATCCTGGGGATTATCTACAGACCTTGATAGCGAAATCCTAGTAAACCCTCGGCTCCTTGATCATCGTGAGATGCTTGCGAATTGCGGCCGATTTCCATAAAATAGCCTGACGACAACTTCTTCTTGAGATTTTTCTACACTCGTCCCATCTACTACGTCTGAAGAACGCTCAGGTGGCATTTGTTTCAGTTTCCAGATCCGGAGTCGTTGCCCTCGGTGCAATTTCTGTTTCTTTGCCTGCGATTCGGATTTCATTTTTGCGGCCGACTTGAACCTCTCCGATCCGATTGCTACGCTCTCACTTCTCCTCTGCCTCTTCTACCTCAACCTTGGACCACCGCAAGCGCCGTAGCCGAACCAAGTGTACGCGAACAGGGCAAAAGGACGCTACTACACGATGCAGAAGTCCTATCATCTACGGAATCAATCCGGAGGAAGATCGCGATTGATTATCTGCATCGTCTTTGCAGCCCTGGCACTCACGTTATGGCTTAGCCGCCATCTTCTATACACCACCTGGACCCTTGCCGCTCTGCGCATATTCTGGCACGACAATGCGTCGCAATTCATCATTTCGCAAGAAAACGACGAGTTCGACGTGACCTTTGCCAAGTACGGCAAGGATCAAGTCAGCGCTGAACCCTACAAAGACCTCGTCCCCCCCATTTTGCATCATATCGCTCTCGGTGATAACGAAGGTCGTTGGAAGGGTCGATGGGGTGATACGGTACAGAGCTGCATTGATGTTCACCCCGGCTGGGAATCACACATCTGGACCGATGACAATGCCAGCAAGTTTGTCGCCGAAAACTTCCCCGAGCTCAAAAACCTCTGGGATAATTATCACTATCCAGTGGAGAGAATCGACGCTCTCCGGTATATGCTATTATCTGCTTATGGCGGTGTCATCTTGGATATGGATCTGAAATGCAAGCGAGCTCTTGGGCCGCTCCGACGCTTCTCCTTTGTCGCCCCCGAGGCCCATCCGACGGGGTTTTCCATTGGTTTCATGATGGCGAGCAAGGACAACGCCTTTGTTGGCGACATCGTGCGCAACCTTACTGTCTACAACAAGGACTGGCTCGGTCTGCCGTACCCAACCGTGATGTTCAGTACCGGCTGTCATTTTGCATCCGTCATTCACGTCTATGAATCCAATCGAACAGACCTCAAGATTCTCCCAGGGCCTTTGCACAGCCTGAACGGCAAGGTTTCTACGCCCATCTTTGACCACCTCGGCAGCTCATCGTGGCACTCGTATGACGCGAAACTGATTGTCACTGTCGGAAACCGGATCAATCTGATTTTCTTCTTCTTTGTGGGAGTTGCGCTGGCGCTATTTTTGAGAAAGAAGTCGTTGCTACGGCGATTCTGATACCCTGTGAATTAAAGCCTTGATACCATGGTTGGACTCGTCCAGGACTCACGACACCTCTTACCTATCATACCGCACACACTCACACACAAAACACATACACGCCACAACACCAGGAGCGTCCTCGGGTCAGTCGATTTGACGCCATTTCGAATGCATCATGCCGCATTTCAAGCACACACACACACCCCAACTGAACAATACATTAAAACACACACACACACACACACACACACACACATATATATATGCATAATTGCGGGTTTATTCTTGAGCGAACGGCGCATAGAAGTCTAATAGGACGAATTGGTCCAAATTTCTTTTTTGATGCCACAATGTTTTATGCTTTAGAATCACTCTGGAGCGTCTGTGTGGACACCTTGGTTGAAATTGACAACAGAGTCGGCAGGCTAGACCATGCGTTAATAGAAGATGTTTTGAGACCATCTGACGGCTGACACGTTTTTGTAAATATGGTGTCTTGACGTGTCGACACGAACTAGTCGCTCCCATGCTTGTGATGACTGATGGTTGTGTGAAGAGCTGAACCTACCAAAGATTGCTCCGTCCATGTATGACGGACCACAGCTGAGAGGAGCCCCAGGACAACTGGATTAAAGGATGTGGATACATGAGATATGCACAATTTACAAAGGTACATGTACATGTACATGTACATGTCCTCAGCCCTAGTGCCCCACTGAGCAGTGACCCCTGAGTTCTGGTTGGCGGGCGGGCGGGCCTCGAGAAGTCATCAAATGGGCATGGGTGGAGTTATTACTTGCATTTGCGAAGTCGAGGAGTCCCCCCTCGCAGCATCTAGCGTTGCCAAAACAAGCGAGCATGCACTCCTACACATCATCCCATCAAAAGCCGCGCTCGAGGTTTTCCTCTACGCCGCATATAGATCCGTCAGCCCTCCAGCCTCATCGGGATTGTTTCCTCTGACTTGTCACGGTTCTGCCTGGCATTTACGATCAAAATGCTGCGGACATAGTCGCCATCATCCGTTCTTTGTCTCTCCGGCTAGAATTGACTTGTCGCTGGCTGCATCGGGCTCTCAAGGCGATCCCGGCGATCGCAAATTCAGAAACACCATGCTGCTGTCTCCTCGGTTTCTCAGGGTCCGACCTCGCATTCTCATTTTGAGCAGCCTGGTGCTCTGCGTCGTGCTATGGACGCTTCTACCTGTCGGCAAGAGGAAACCGCGGCTGTTGAGCAAAGAGGAGATCCAGCAACGGTATCCAGCGGCCTGGAACCACATCCAGCAATCGAACAAGACTGGCGGTGGTACATATAGCCCTCTTCATTCACTCCTCTTTGCGGCACCGACTTTTGGACTGACGCGACTCTTTCTCACAGCCTGGTTCATTCCTCCCTCATGGCAAGACAAGCACGACGAACCTCGAAATATCCTCGAAGCGGCCGAGCTGGCCAGCAACATGGCTTCATCAGCTGCGAATCGACAGATACCCTACTCGAACATGCCGCTGCTTGTGCATCAGAAATGGAACGACAACGACTTGACGAGGCTGGACGAGCATGTGCTCGGTTACATCGAGAAGTGGCTGACGTACAGCATTTCTGCCAACGACAAGTCTCGAGAGATGGCCTATTTCTGGTGGGTGGATGACGGGGTGGCCATGTTGGTGAAGGAGAAGGAGCGGGACTTTTTCGAAGACTTTGACACCATGTTTTCAAGGGTAGAGAAGGCGGACATTTTTCGCATGCTGGCGTGCAAGTGGTTTGGGGGGATTGTAAGTCTTGTGTCCCATATATAACGCATGGCTGTACTCATTGGTATCGCTAACTGTGGCTGGCAGTATGGCGACGTTGACACCGAACCGCTCAAACACCCTGCCGACTGGATTCGGAAAGAAGATATATCCACATGGGTCGACGACGAAACTGGCAACACGTACGGCGAACAACAAGACGCGCCCCTGGAGAAGATGCCCGTCAACCTGCTCTGGGGCTTGGAAGCTGATACTGACCCGGACACCAATCAGTACTGGCGCATGGGCTACAACTATCCTGTGCAGCTGACGAACTGGGCATTGGCTTCGGCCCGCCAGCACCCCATCCTGTCTCGATTCATGAGTCGATTGCAATCCAAGCTGGAGGTTGAGAAGAAAGAAATGTTGCAGACGTCGACTGGACGGCCGATGAATAAGCACGATCCGTTGACGCGCACAGGCCCTGCTGCTGTGACCGAGGTGACAATGACATGGCTCGAGAGCCAGGTTGGACTGCGATGGAATTCATTGACGGGTTCACATGATGGTGGAAGGGCAAAGTTGGCATCGGATGTGCTCATCCTGCCCATTACAGGCTTCAGGTAAGCCAAGAAACTCGACCAATCCCAAATGAAGTCGCGAGAGCAGACACAATGCTTGTGGGAAAGGTCAGTCCATGCATGCGATGCGCTCCGAAACTGACGTTTTTGTCGCCACTGTAGTCCCGGCCGCGGCAAATATGGCAACATGGGCTCCAAGCCATACAGCGACCCAGACGCCCGATTGGCGCATCATGCCATGGGCTCGTGGCACAAATTCGACGCCGTGGTCGAGTACGGCAAGTTTTGCAGGACAGTATTTGGCATGTGCAAGGAATGGAGCAAGATGCCTTCTTGAGAGTGGCCACAGGAGAGAAGTAGGTAAATGTTCTTTTTTTTTTTTTTTTATTCTTTGAATGCTTGGATGCGACTCGACACGAGCGACAAACGAGACTCGAGGTTCCGTTGCTTGTATGTTTCCATTTTGGCATCGCGTCGGGGCCTGGTATATGATACATGACGAACATGTTACCTAGCGATGCGGTCTGTACATGCATGCATGCATACATACATACATACATACATACAGATGAATACGAAGGGATGCTTATAGAAAGAGTCTCCGCCCACAAGAATATCCGTGGCCGTCTGGCTTCAATGCGCCGTGTGCAGATGGTATGGGCCCAACGCACGAAAAAAAGAGAAAACAAACAAACAAACAAACAAACAAACAAACAAACACAAACCAATGTAACCAATTCTTCTTAACAGCCAAACCCCCGGACTCGACCCTCAAACACGCCGCTTTTTCGGCCCCGGCGTGATAACGGTATAGTTACACGTAGGGCAATACGTCTTCTCGTTGGGCGTGGCAGGATAGACGTCCCGCCCGTACGTGGCATTCAGGCTCACGCTCCCGACGACCGCACCGCTCTCGAGCCGAATCCACGTATCGGCGGTCCAGTCCCGCGTGGCGAGCGCGCCTCTCGACACGCGGAGCTGTCTCGCGCCGCGGATCCAGTTGCCGTAGCCGCCGTAGCCGGAGTGCTGACCGAAGCAGAGATTGAGTCCGTTTCCGGGGATGGCCATGCCGGGGACGAGCCGGTCCCACTTGTAGCACCAGGTTGCGCCGTGGTCGTGTCCGGAGAAGAGGCCGATGAGGCCCGGGGTCGTGGTGAGGGCCTGCATGAAGGGGAGGTCCTGTCCGCCGTAGGGGCAGGAGCTGCCGTTTTTGCGGCCGTCGGGACACCAGCCTTGTGCTTGGGCGGCGAGGGGGAAGTCGTCGTTGACGCCGGGCTGGAGGTGCGGATCGATGGAGGCTCGGCCGTGTTGTTGCTGCAGCGCGGCGGATGCGTTGGTCGGGATGTGGACAAAGGCGAGGGAGGGGATGACTTTGCCGTGGCGGGACCGCAGACGGGCGTTTGTGGTCTGGAACCACTGTACGACGGAGACGTCGACCCAGTCCGGCTGGCCGATCTGTGAGCCGGTGGCGTTGTTGCGCTCGCGGAAGTAGAAGCCGCCTCGTGAGTCGAAGAACCAGAGGAGGAGATCGGGAGCGGAGCAGCCGTGCTTCCTTATGGTGGTGGTGGTGGTGCAGCCGGGCGGATACACGGCGAGGTAGTAGTTGGATACGCCGGCGTTGCGGCCCGGAACCATGGACCGGGTCTTGCAGCCGGGAAAGCTCTTCTCGCGGGCGAGAATGCCGCGCGCCGAGATGTTGAAGTTGTGGTCGTGGTTGCCGTAGGTCGACGCCCAGGGGAGGCGGCGCTGCACGAGCGGCTCGACAATCTGGTCGATGTAGGCGGTGCTGTTTTCCAGAAAGGTGTTTTCGCCGGTGACGAGGTCCCCGTTGAGGACGACGAGGTTGGGCGATTCGGCGTCGAGGATTTTGTTCATCACCCTGACCGAGTTGATGTCTTGTTGCGGCCCCCAGGAGTCCCAGGCATCTTGGCGATTCATGTCAGCGCGTCTTGGACCAAGGGGTGAAGCTGAAGCGGAAAGCGAGAGAGAGAGAGAGTCGGTCGGGAACTGTGCTTACTCTCCCCGAAGTGTAAATCCTCAAAAATCGATATCTGAAATGTGCCGTCGTCGTCAAATGTGAGTGGCCGTGACGATGGGCTTCTGCTGCCACGGTGGTAATGCTGGGGGTCTTGGAGGCGGAGCTTGGCGGGCGATTGTGTCGACTCTCGTGTGAGGACAGACAATACGAGGAGCAAGATGGGCTGCAACATGGCGAGATATGAGACGGCGAGCCCAGTCGCGGAGGCAGGATCAAAGGGGGCTGGGGAGTTATCGTCACAAGCTCAACAAGCTAAGAACCGGGGGGGGGGGGGGGCATCAGAGGATATTGTCGATATTGTCTGCGACAAGGCCAGTAGACGTTTTTCTCATCTACATTTTGCATTTTACATTTTACATTTTACATTTTACATTTTACGTTCAGGGTCCTGTCTCTGCGCTTTATGTAAAAAGACGCAAGAAGAGCGAACTCATTTTCGCGCGGGAAGCATCACCCGTGTTCGGGAATCAACATGCCTCGGCACGGTTGTCATTTGACGTTGGAGAAAAGTCATGCTTTTTGTTCGCAAGCCCCGGAGATTCTGGCATGCCGTGGCCAGCGTGACGGGGCGGAAAAAGGCTGGAGGGCACTTGCATTCCAGTGTCATTACCAGCCGACCCGGAATATTCGGGGACGTGGTGTTCGCATGTCATGCGTATGGACATGGACACATGGACATACTTGATATCCACGTGGGCAATGGACGTGCTTGTGGACGGGCAGTACTCGATACGTGTCGGAAGATACCAACACCATGGACCAGTCATTTGACAACTCGAAAGGTAGTCCAGAGTGAGTTTACCTGTCTACCCCACAAAGTTGCTCCATTCGAGGTCTTCAACTCACATCCGACAACTACACTGCACCGAGTTCAATCTGCATGACCCGAGTCGCGTGGATGCGTCAGCTTACGCAGTCCTCTGTCGGTGAGAGTCGGTTTCGACAAGCGTTCCCTCACGTTCTCTGGGACAAGGGCAGAGCCGACGCTACTTTTTCTCGCCAGGTTTTGTACAAGTCGACTTGACGGCCCTGAAGAGTTGGCCTTGAGCTTTTACACGATTTACCATCTTTGCTTGACGTCAGTATCTTTGTCGTCGTACAAGACACCCGCGCAGGTACACACGTTTGCGCCCACAAGGCCGAAAAAGCTACACGTCTCCTTAACAAAGGCTTGGGGTCGCCTTTGGTTCGCGACACGCCGATGGACCGATTCGTTCGCCTCAGGTGCAGCGCGGTAACCGTGCCGGGCGACTCACCGGGCGTCGCAAACATGTGGCTTACAAATCCCGCGACGTAGCGGAAACGCGAAATGCTTTGCTCGCCGAGACTCGCCAATTCGCTGGCTTTGTTGGTGCGAGGGCGCGAGCAAACTGAGCCAGGCCAGCGTGGCGTCATCTCGGAAGAACGTCACTGGCTTTATTCGGTCTCGTTTTCCAGGGTGAGGCACTCGGCACGAGAAGAACGAAGAAGTGTAGACGTGGAATTTAAGTGCCTCCGCTGGTTGTATGCGCGCAAAGTCGTAAGACGTGCATCATGCGCATCAGCCTACATGGCGTCAAGGCAGGCCACCGTCGGCGTTCGCCAGCAAAAGAAGATGCGCGAACCGCCGATGCTTCCGCGTCTCGGGTAGTATTTTCTTCATCCGCATGCCGAAAAGTATAAGAATGAGCATGTGAACTCGTCTCCCCGGCCCAGAGTTTTCTTTACAAACCAGCGAAAAACAAAAAAAAAAAAAAAAAAAAAAAGAACACAGAATTTCGCAGGATTCGTGTCCTCTTAAACCAGGACAGCCCTTCTCGCCATGTCGTTTTCGATTCCTGCCACTATGCGTACTGTGCGCCAGGTGGATAAACTGGCGCCCGACCTGGTCCTTATCGAAACTCCAGTCCCAAAGCTCGCCCATGCGTCGGATGTGCTCGTCAGAGTGGCCGCTACGGCTCCCTGTTCTGGCGAACTCGACTGGGCTCGTCAGTACCCGGCCAACTTTCCCCAGGACAAGGAACCGGTGCCTGGCCAGGATGTTGTGGGAACGGTCGTGGCCTCTGGGTCGGATTCGAATTTCCGTCCCGGTGACCAAGTCTTCTGCCGCATCGACGCCTCACGGCCGGGCGGGCTGCGCGAGTACACCGTTGCGCTTGAATCCGAGCTGGCTCTCAAACCAGCTTCGGTGGACTGGATATCCGCTGCGGCGACCCCCCTCAGTGCCCTGACGGCCTGGCAGGCGCTCTTCTGTCACGGCGGACTGGAAAAGGGGGCTTTGTTCGGCGATCAAGACGCCAAAGCCGGCAATGCCACCAAGCGAGTACTGGTCACCGCGGCCGGAGGCAGTGTCGGCGGCTTTGCCGTGCAGCTCGCCGCAGCCGCTGGCGCCGACATGGTGGTCGGGGTTTGTGGCACGGACAAGGTCGAGCAGGTACTTGCCCTGGGCGCGTCTGCAGTGGTGGACTACAAGAAACAGAAGCTCGAATCGTGGGTTGACGAGGATCCCGAGCACAGGGAGGTGGACGTGGTCGTTGACTGCGTTGGCGGCGACACCATGACTGGACTCTGGAGAGCGATCAAGGATGGCGGGAACTTTATCAGCGTCTCCGATCTGCCTGAGCGGATGCGACCTGAGGGGAACCTGAAAAGGCTGAACAAGAGTGAATTCTTCATTGTCAAGAGTCTGGGAAGTCAGTTGACCGGGATTGCACAGCTGGTCGGGCAGCGGTCGCTCAGGCCCCTTGTAGACAGCGTGTACGAGTTTGAAGACTATCAGAAGGCATTTGACAAACTAGGCCAGAAAAGTGCCAGAGGAAAAATTGTCATAAAGGTAGCTGTCTGATGGCGACTTGAGTCTTATTGTGCTTCAGGCAGGGCTTTTGCCTTTGGGAGCTGACGTTGTACATGTATGATATGAGTGTCCAATCTTGAAGCCAGAATCCAAGGTCGTAGTAATGAATATGATAAGTTCATATATTGTTGAACGTCAAGCTTGCTTATGATGGGGGCGATTCCACCATCTCCTACATGAATCGCAAACAGGCCCGCCTCGAAAATAGTCATCTCGTTGTTGCTCAGTCGTTCACTTGTAAAGCAAGTGTGTATATCATCCTGAATTATGGCTCACGGAATGGACCTTCTTCAATTGAAAGCGCGAAATCTCGGTGAATGACCCGAATGAATTATGTTTGGTGCATCGACGACATTCGGGGGCGGTATTTGCCAATCTACGGGATGAACATGCTGAATTCCATGGTACTCATAGGCTGTTAAGGATGAGAAGCGCAAACACAAACCCGTCCCCTGTTATTTTTTTACCTTTTTTTTTTTTTTTTTTTAAGTTTTCTTATTCTCTTATTTTTGAAATAGCGCTTCCAAAGAATCGTCTGATTTCATGAATACACTTCTTCATTCGGCTCACAAAACATACACAGCCTGTGCATTCAGCTAGCTACCTCGCACTTCATCGTTGGTCCGAAAATCTCCAGCACCACTACACCGAAACAATCTGTATCCTTTTGCTTCTCCAAAGGTGACTTACTGATCAAACAACAATCGTACGCCACTGTCAAGGACTCGTCAAATTCATCATGGCCCATAGCTCATCAAAATGTACGCTCAAAGACGACTATACGTCTTCTTTTTCCCAGTGGCTTGAAGATCAAATCTGTCCAGATTCATAACCTTATCCCACGCGGCCACAAAGTCCCTGACAAACTTCTGACCACAATCAGCACTGGCGTACACTTCGGAAATGGCGCGCAGCTCTGGGTGGGATCCGAAAATAAGATCGTTGCGAGTGGCGCTCCACTTCTTTTCGCCTATTTTACGGTCGAAGCCCCCGAAAAGGTCTTCTCCAGTCTGCCTCCACTCCGTTTTATCGTCCAACAAATTGACAAAGAAGTCGTTGGTCAAGACGCCAGGTCGAGACGTGAAAATACCATGAACGGAGCCGTCGTAATTCGTGTTCAGGGCGCGCATGCCACCGATCAAGACGGTGAGCTCGGGAGCGGACAAGTTCAGCAGATTGGCACGGTCTACCAAAAGATGTTCCTGCTTCACAGCGCCATATGACTTGCCGTAGTTTCGAAAACCATCGGCCACGGGCTTGAGGTGACCAGTGGACTCAATATCAGTCAATTCCTGGGTAGTGTCACCACGGCCTGGTGTAAAGGGAACGGTGATATCAACACCAGCGTCACGAGCAGCCTTTTCCACACCAGCGACGCCCGCTAGCACAATGAGATCGGCCATGGACACAGCCTTGCCACTCGCCGTAAAGCGCTTCTGGAGATTCTCGAGGGCGGTGAGCACCTTGGACAACTGCGCAGGGTTGTTTACGTCCCAGTCCTTTTGGGGAGCCAGGCGAATACGGGCACCGTTGGCGCCGCCCCGTTTATCGCTACCTCGGAAGGTAGAAGCGGATGCCCATGCGGTGGAGACCAGCTGAGAAACGTCGATGCCCAAGTTGAGAATCTCCTTCTTGAGGGCAGCGACATCGGAATCATCAATGAGAGCATGTGTGACGGGAGGGATGGGGTCCTGCCAGAGGAGATCCTCGTTGGGGACCTCGGGGCCGATGTAGAGCGTCTTGGGGCCCATATCACGATGAGTAAGCTTGAACCAAGCACGAGCAAAAGCATCGGCGAACTGGTCGGGATTCTCCAAGAAACGACGAGATATCTTTTCATACTCGGGGTCGAAGCGCAGAGACAGATCTGTTGTCAACATCTTGGGCTTGTGAAATTTATTGGGGTCGTAGGCATCGGGAATAATCAGATCATCGGTCTTTGCTACCCATTGATTTGCACCAGCAGGAGATTTCGTGAGCTCCCACTCATACTTGAAGAGGTATTCAAAGTACTGATGACTCCATTTGACAGGCGTCTTGGTCCATGTAACTTCGAGACCACTGGTGATGGTATCTGGTCCCTTCCCAGTGCCATAGGTACTCTTCCAACCCAGGCCCTGTTGCTCGATGCCCGCACCCTCGGGCTCCTTCCCGACGTTGGTGGGGGGACCGGCACCATGTGTTTTGCCGAAAGTGTGGCCCCCAGCAATCAAGGCAACGGTCTCCTCATCGTTCATGGCCATGCAAGAAAAAGTGGTGCGAATGTCGCGGGCAGCGGCGATTGGATCAGGGTTGCCATCGGGACCTTCGGGGTTGACGTAGATCAAACCCATGTGAGCTGCAGCCAGAGGAGATTCCAGCTCTCTCTTGCGCGGATCCTTTTCATTGTGGTAACGAACCTCGTTGCCCAACCACGTCTTCTCATCACCCCAGTACACGGACTCATCAGCCTCCCACCCGTCAATACGGCCACCAGCGAAGCCAAAGGTTTTGAAGCCCATGGACTCCAAGGCGACGTTGCCAGTCAGGATCAGCAAATCAGCCCATGAAATTTTGTTGCCGTATTTCTGCTTGATTGGCCAGAGGAGTCGTCTGGCTTTGTCAAGACTGACATTGTCGGGCCAGCTATTGAGTGGGGCAAAACGTTGTTGGGCCTGATCGGTGTTGAAAAAAAAAAACCCCCAAAGGGGGCCGGATGGTTAGCAGATCCGAGAGTGCAATTCAATCCACAAGGATATCCAGAGATGATCAGTGGAATAGAGCGGGGCCGAAAGACTTACATGGCCACCACCGCCTCGGCCATCCTGAACTCGATATGTGCCGGCACTGTGCCAAGCCATCCTGATAAAGAGACCACCATAGTGACCGAAATCAGCAGGCCACCAGTCCTGGGAATCCGTCATGAGGGCGGTCAGATCTTTCTTGAGCCCATCGTAGTCGAGCGTCCTGAAAGCAGCGGCATAGTCAAAGTCGTCGCCGAGGGGATTGGTAACAGAGGTGTTTTGGCGAAGGATGTTGAGCTTGACCGACTCAGGCCACCAGTCACGGTTGCTAGTTCCGCCACCAGCAACGTTGAGCGAAGCGTGAACTGGACACTTGCTCTCAGACATTGTGTAGATTTCTTTCTCTTTGTGAGTATGTGTGTGCGTGTGCGTGTGCGTGTGGTTTTTTTTTTTTGTTTGGCAAAACCGAAGGGCGTTGTAATGCTGGATGCAGTTCAGCTCTCTCAATCTTGATTCAAGGTGGAAACTACAGGCCCCGGGGAATGGGAAGGAACAACAAGGGTGGGTGGAGGAGAACAAAAAATCAATAAAAGGATGGTGGGGGTGGCCAGGGCAGAAATGACCAGGGGAGAAAATGACCAGGGGAAAGGGTCTGTCATTAGGTTCGATTAGCAAAGAGGGTAGACACAGGGAAGGAAATCGAAGATGGAAGCATCCATTGTCAAATGAAGCCGTGGAAGGTGGCCGGTCACTGGGTGGGTTGCAGTTGCCCGTGGCAAAATGACCCCACTACATCCCCTAGATCGAAGGGAGGTTTGTGGTAGCCACTTTTCTTTTAGCTCCCCCGGCCAATAGGTGACTTTCCTTTGGCCACCACCTTTGCAGGAGGCCTGATGATGATGATGATGATGCACACAAAGACGGTTTCGAAAAGGCCATGCATGACTTGATGTCGCCCAGCAGTCCGGCGCCATGCACCTTGAAATGAGCTTGATGCTGTTCGATCGGAGGTCCTCTTGGTGAGGATGTAGGTGATGCTAAGTACTCGACGATATTACCGTACAAGGACGTTGGCTGAAATGCGGGTAGATTCAGGTGTTGCCTTGTCGGCATCCAGACATCCAGACATTGCTCCATGATCCTTTGAGGTTACATGCTTCTATAATAAAGTCTCGAGCAACTGTATAGCACTCATGTCATGCAATACAGCGATTTGGTCTGTTTCGTTTCCCCGCAGTCCCCCTCACCACCTGGGCAGGCAGGTCAACTTGTCTGTTGTTTTTGTTACACCCCAGGTGACCCAGCCATGCAATGCACGGGAACTTTTATGGCGCGCGGCGACTGTGGTTTCCACGACCAGCCATGCAATGCACGGGAACTTTTATGGCGCGCGGCGACTGTGGTTTCCACGACGTCCTTTTGAATGACAACTGAGGTCCAGGGCCACAAGGCCAAACATTTGCCATCTGGGGCCGTTCAGAAAGAACAAAAAAAAAAAAAAACCCTCCGATGCTCCGAAATATGTGGTCGCCGAGCGTGGGGCAACGGAACCCCTCCTCCCTGACCTTGTCGGTGGGAGGCTGACCCCACCTTGTCAGACCAAGACGCGACTTGGCTCTCGGTGTATGACACGCGAAGCCTCGAGCTCACGTGATGTACGCGTCATCGCTCTGTGGAAATCCGCGGAGCACCGAATCAACTTGGCGGCTGTGTGCATATCCAGTCAGCGAGGTCACGGGATCTGCTGCCCAAAAACGTGATTGGTGATGCTCGGCTATTGACCAGCCTTGTAGTCCTGTAAAATTTCTGTCATGAGCCGCTTCGAAAGATGTGGATAGGTGCGGAGGTGCAGCGTTTTCGGCCGAGGGGATACAGCTTTTTGCCTTTTGCTACTTATAATGATTGTCGATTGATTTTTCGATGCTTCTATGACTTGAGAGGAAACTTCTCTCCCACGACGTAATCATAGTAATCATCCGTCGATCGTGGTTGTAAACACATCATCGTGTGAGCATTTCGGAATTTAGCAACAATGCATAAAAGCGGAAACAAGCTTCATAAAAGTCTTGCATACCGATAAAGGCAGAGTCTCAAGTTTGGTAATCTGCCTCGAACAGAGTCTGATACAGTAGCAGCATTGAACGGTCAAACTTACCAGAAGCAAACCCACGAGTACATGAAGGTGTCAGAGACATATAATCACCCTAAAAGCTCGAACATGCCAGATCAACACTTCTTGTCTGAAATGGCGCCTGGGAGTGTACGGGAGCCTTCTATCGGATCTGCCACGTCGTCAATACTTGTCACATTTCGCACATAAGGCTCGGGCCGTTGTCTACTCAAGATCGAATCACCCCCATTGTCGAAGAATTGATGAGCATCATTGAATATGACCGAGTTACATAAGCTGGCTGTAATTGAGAAGCAGAACACTTGTAATAGGACAGGTTGACTGAAACTGTAGCATCCACATGTTGACAAATTATTTTCTGCATATGATTTCTCCGCTCAAGACAGAGAACCAAGCGTCGTCCTCTTTACCCCAGACACGCCATGTATCGGCAACCGCATCGAGGCGTTCCTTCGTCGCAAGGCCGGCCTCCATAGCGGTATCTGCGAAGGACGAGGCGACGGTCCTTTCAGCCCATAGTCCACTCCACCATTCTACTTCCTCCCTCGTGCTATAGCACCAGGAGCTCGCAGTGCAGGTGATGGAAGCGGCCGAGAAACCAGCCCTCTTGGCCCAAGCATGGATCATTCTGCCCGCGTCTGGCTCGCCTCCGTTGTGACTCGCCACCGCACGGTAGAGTGAGTGCCAGCTCTTCATGCCCTCGACCTCTGGGTACCATGTAAAGGATCCGTAGTCCGACTCGCGCGCCGCAACTAAGCCACCTGGCTTAGCTACTCGTCGCATCTCTCGAAGGATTCCGACCGGATCACTGACGTGCTGCAGAACTTGATGACAGACAACGACGTCAAAGGTGTTGTCGGCGTAGCTCAGCGAGTTCGCATCCCCTTGGACAAACTGTACATTTTGCACTCCCCTTTTTGTCGCAAGAGCTCGAGCTTGGTCCAGCACCGCCGCTCCGCGCTCTAGACCGATGACGTGCCCCTCGGGGACATGGGCACAGAGATCAACCGTAATCGTTCCCGGACCACACCCAACATCCAAAATCGTCATGTGCGGTCGAATATGGGGAAGGAGATAGCCTGCTGAGTTGACAGCGGTGCGCCATGTGTGGGATCGGAGGACAGACGCATGGTGGCCGTGGGTGTATGTCGCGGCTTCAGTCTTGTTGGCCATAATGCTGGTATGATATCTCGAAAGCCGTGCAGAAAAGTCATGTCAGGAGTGACGTCAACCGGATAATCTCCCTTCCCCTGTGGGAAGTAGGGCTGTGCTCGCTGTCCCGAGCAAGTTGAGTGGGAGCCAAAGTGGGCCAAGACGCGGTTACTTGGATCATTGATTTGATTGGTGCATTGGGGACGGGGGTTTCGTTTTTAACCGTTAACGCGGTAACTAACTGTAGGTGAAGAAAAAGCTCAGAAAGAGGAAAGAGACAAGATTAGTGTCCGAGACCTGCCGCGTGACAGCGTCAACACGAAGCACGAGGCAAACGGGGTTCTTGCACAATTCTTGCACAATTCTTGCACAATTCTGGCACACACAACAACTGGAGGCCTGCGATGGAATAGATGTCTCTTTGTACATTTTTGTTTTAAAAAAAAAATGGAGAATGATGCGTCTTGTTCTCTTCATTCACAGTTGACAGAAATCCTTGTATCAGCTAGACCGGAAATAAGTATGCACTAGCAGTGTCTTACTTCTCAGCATTCAGAGGCGCAAAGGATCAGGGTTCCCCCGCCAGGAGCCTCTGTTTTCATTGGAACTCCTTGGCGCCTGCACACGTGGTCAGATGTGCGGAACTGCCGAGAGGCGAGGCTGGTACATTTACGAAAGAAGTCGGAGATTTGTACTTTGTAGCAAAACAACCATGTAGGTATGTAATAACCGGACAGGTTAGAATAAAATGTGGGTAGATACAAAAGTCGTTGCTGTGATGTAACAGGTGAAGGGCACGGCCACGGTCGAGTTAGTCAAAGCACATATAGGCTGAATATTGTAGACAAAAACATACACGCTATGTTTCATTTGTGCCACATGGCTATTCGACACACATACATGCATTCGTATGTATGTATGTATGCCATTCACAATGCATGAGCTACATCAGGAATTATGCATAGGGCGCGACGTCTACGTGCTTGATAGATGCAATAACGTTTTGGAACAAAAATAAATACATGAAGTGTATTTATAGATTGAGCCAACAATCACCTTACTGGATTAGGGCAGTGCCGCTCCGAGACCTCATTTATCCTGTTGCAACCTTGCAACGTGGCCGTCCGGATTTCGCCGGATGTTATGGGAACGGTAGTGCCGGGATCGTCGTTTCGGGGTCACGCCCGTTCGGGTGATCGGCCATTGTGTTTTCGCCTTGTTGGTCCGCATTGACGCGCTGTTTCAGCATGGGTTTAGGCTCAAATCCATGGCCATGGCCTATTGCCGTGGTTACTGAATGTACATTGTATGTGCATAGGTATTTGCACAATGATTTTTTTTTTTTTTAGGAGGTGAAACGGGTAAATATAATCCCCCATTCACGCCAATCTCAGTCACCCTCCTCTCATGCTTCTTCTACCAAACAACTCGCGCACTCATCCACCTTTGTTCAACGTTCAAACTCTACGACACAATGCGTTTCTCCGCCATCGCTCTCGCCGCTTTCGTTGGCCTTTCCGCTGCCGAGGTGAAGACCTGTCGACACGACCGCCAGCACCCAGGCTTGGGTTGGTACTGGGTCCTCCCGGCTGAAACGGTGGACGAGATCGCTGGGTACTTCCATACAACCAGAGACGAAATTGTCAGGCTCAACCATCTCAAAGATGCGAACTACATCCAGAAATATACTACCATCGTTGTTCCCTGCGCGTAAAAGTGTAAGTTTCCAAGCCCAGGATCCGTAAAGCGCACCCTGTTGTCACATGTCCTAACACGCCGTTACAGTTAGAGCAATCGACATTCTCTTTGAGTGAAATCATCAAGGAGAGATAACGAATGACGAATCAACGGTTCCGTATCAGGATATCTGCTGTTCCAGTCACGATGACAGATACTTTCTTTCAGTGTTATGATCAACGAAGAACAGGCGGGTGACGGATTAGCAACATGCCGCTGCAGTCAAAATGATTAACATTTTCCTTGGGTTACAATATGAACGAGGCAACACGAATCACGCATAAACATCATCACAGACTGGGGACTTTGTTTAGATAGTCGGAGAATTGACTTTTAATATCCGATCTTATTGAGCACGCAATCTACGAAATATAACCATTGACAGTGACGTTATCAATCACATTCATACCGATGTACATACAAACATATGTATGTACTCGTAGACCTACTTAGTGTTCCACTAAGTAGACTACAAAAATCAGGGACAACCGCATTACTCCGGGACACCCGATTCCATGACTCTACATATAAATTTTATAGGCGCGGCCTAGCAAAACCACCTATTCTATGTTATAACTGTAATTTTTAATGCTTTTTTCTATAATTAATAATAAAGAAGGGCTAAATAGGCCTTTAAATAAAATATATATTAAAAAAATATTAAATTTAATACCTTTTTAGTAAAAGTAGTATATAGCTAGTAATATTACTAAAAAGAGTGCTTTTATATAATTATATAAAATAAACTAAATTTATTAAGGAAACTATATATAATTGTAATTTATTAATAGCTTTTTTTATAATTTAAGCTTTTTATATATATTACTAAGCTCTTAAGAAATCCTCTTTTATACTAGCTTATATTAAGGCTTTTATTAATAATCTTAAGAACTAGGGTATAGTAAGTATAGTAGTAAGAATTTAATATAATTTTATAAAGCCTTAACCTTATTATTATTATCATTATTAAATCCTTTAAGGTTAAAGTATATTATATTATTATTATATATATTTTTAGCTATAAAAAAGTATATTAATAAAAGTAGCTTTACTTTCTTTATAGCTACTCTTTATTATTCAAAAATAATTATTAATAATAGATTTATATTAATAATAAAGCTATTATTTTAATAATTTAGTAGCTTATTATATTACTTATAAGTTATATTAAAAAAAAGGTATTTTATATTCTTTTTTATAGCTATAAGCTATATTTTAAAGGTTATTTTTTAAGGTTTATTATTATTAATAATAATTATAGAATTCTTTTATTACTATATGTTATGGTTTAGTCTTTGACCTAACCTTAGGCTGTGTGCGGACCGCGCCAGCTGGCACCCACCCTAGCGTGCGACTGACCAATATAGATGTCAATTGATCAGATCTTGCCAACCTGATTAATGCGTATCCTTTTGCATAGCTTGCGGCTAGCATAGCTAGTGTTACGCATCGCGGGATCCCTAGGTTCCTCTTGGCCTAAGCTCTTCGGAACCTACGGACTACAATGCCCTAGTTTAGCCTTAAATATTAGGCATCTTGCTAGATATGCCTATACTATATATTTTATATAGTGTAAGCATTCCTAGATAGATTATAAATATATTATTAGCTTCTTTTAAATATAATAAGTTATAAGCCCTATATATTCTAGATTTTTTAATATTTTATTATTATTATTATAACCTATATTATATTTTACTATATATAGTATATATGTTTTTTAGATACACTAAAGAATTAGCAGTATTATATCTATATGTACCCCTAACCTTATAATTAAGGCCCCCTTTCCCTAACCTTATACTTAAGGTCTTTAATTAGTTAATTTATTATTACTTAACCCTTTACTAATTCTTTTTCTATAAAAAAATATATATAAGTAAGGATTTAAATATATATTTTTAGCGTTTAGGTATATAAAATTAGTCTTTATTATTATAGTATAAAACATTATAACCCTTAATATTATAAGAATTTTTTATAAAGTTTTTTTTTTAAAAAAAAGCCTTTATTATAACCCCTTAACTACTAGCTAGGATTATTATTCTATATAAGTTAGAACTACTTAAGTATTAGTTTAAAATTAAGGGATTTATAGATTATTAAGTATAGTAAATTAAAATAAAGTTATACTTACTAACTAAGCTAAGGTATAACTAAATAAAACTTTATAATTTTTTCTCCCTTTATTATTAAAATATAGAAAATACTTATTAAAGACTTACTAATCTTTAACTTTATAATCTCTATATAGGTATAGGCTATATAATAATTTAACTAAAATAGTGCACTACCTTTACTTATAAACTATTTAACTAAATTAGTAATTCTTTAGTAGTAAATACTAAGTTATAAGGTTATTAATAAAGAGTTTTTATAATATATTATTCTTATTATAATAAGTAGTTAAAATATACCTTTATAGCTATATAAGGCTTACTAGAGTTATAATATAAACATATCTTTTAGTATAAAGAATATAATATTAAAATCTATATAAATTATACCCTTAAAAGGTTTTAAAAATTTTAAAGAATAGAAAATCTCTATAAAGATATATATTTATATTCTTAGCTTTATAGGCTACTTTAAGGTTATAATTTTATAGTTTTATAAAACTAATAAAAAGTATACTTTATTCATGTATTTAGTATAGTAAACACTATTTATATATATATAGAAAAAAATTCTTAGAGTAAAACAAAACTATAAAGGTCATATAATAAATTTAATATAGCTTATTTATAATAATTATAGCTTTTAAGCTAATATTACTATTATTAAGTTACTTAATAGCTTTTTGTAATTAAAAAGGTTAAAATTTTTATTATTAAGGGCTTAGCTTAATTATTACTAAAATCTATAGTAAAGAATTAATAATGTTATAACTTTACTTAATATTATATAAATTACTTAAACACTTTAAGCAGTAAAAGGTGCTATACTTAATATTTATAATATATAGAAAATCTAAGGTTATAGCTCTAAAGGTTTTAAAAAGAATAAAATATTAAAATATCTTATATATAAATTAAATAAACTAACTAAGGATTAAAAAGCTAGCTTTTTAATAAAAAGGTTTTTATAAGAAAAAAAAAAGGTTATAAAGTTAATAACTTTTAAATATAGCTATATAGTTTTAGCTAAACGCTATATATATATAAAAAATATATATTAAAGGCTTTATTTTAAACTTTAACCTATTTAGGTAAAGTTTACTTAAAAAGGAAGCACTATATAGCTATTTATAATAAAAAGCATTACTTTTTTTAATATTATATAAGTAAAAAGTATATTTAATAGTATAACTATTGGCATTAATAATAATTGTACTATTACTACTAATTATAACTAGCTTATAAAGCATAATTATATTTTAAATATAAAATATAGTAATTATAACTTTAATTTAATAAAGTAATTTATATACTTAAATATTAATATTAAGGTTGAACCTATATTTACTAGTAATAGTTAACTATATACTATTAAAAGGGTTAAAATAATTAAGTTACTTATTAAAGAAAGATATTTTAAGCTACTAAATGCCTAACTAGCCCTAAAAGTAGAAGTTAATATAATTTCCCCAAGTCTTCTTTATTAAGCTAGTATTATTATAAATAGGTTTATAGACTAACTAATTATAAAGTCTTTAGTATAAATTATAGCTTCTTTTTATTAGGCTTTTAATATTATAGTGCTAAAGCTTTATAATAAAGAACCTTACTTTAACTTTATAGCATTACCTACTAAAGCTATTATAAAAAATATAGAATATAGCCTTGTATATAAAAGGTTTAGATATACTAGAAAGGATTAAATACTTTATATATATAAAAAAGTAAGTATATTAATTAATCTAATTTCTATAAGTAATTTTTACTATAAAGCTTATTATTTTATAAAAGCTAACTAAATTATTTATTATAAGCTATAACTTAATATTAATACTTTTCTTAAGTGTGTTTTTTAGAATTATATTATATATAAACTAAAGGGATTTAGTAGTAAAAACTATACTTTATATATAATTAATGCTTTTATATATTTTTATTAGGTTATTTCAATTATAAGCTATAAGAATTTATAAAAAGCTATAAAGGTATAGTAGATTACTATAGAAAATACTAATAGTAGATTTATAGTTAAGTATTTTTATACTAATAATGCTATAGAATTCTTAGGTAAAAAGTTTATAAATTACTACTATAAGAAAGGCATTATTTATTACACTAAGGCTCTTTATATTCCTACCTATTAAGGCCTTGTTAAAAGGGCTAGGAAAACCCTTATAAATATAGCTTAAGTATTAATAATTAATACTAAGCTTTTTAATATTTTTTAGCCTTATACTATAAAGTATACTACTAAAATTATAAATATGCTACTAACTAATAGCACTCTTAGTAGAAAATCGCTATAATAAGCTCTTTTTAATAAAATTAGGCTTATTAATAACTTATTTATTAAGAATCTTTGCACTTAGGGGTGTATTACTTATATATAAATCCCTAATAAAAGGTATATAAAGGTATAGAAAACATTCTTTAAAGTAAAAAAGAAGCGCTTTATAAGTATAAAAGGTAATAAATATTACTTATTTAAGGTTTAGCTACCTAAAGAAAGCTATATTATAAAAATATAAGATATTTAATTTTAAAAAAACCTTATAATATTTTATAACTTTATTAATAAAACTAAATTTATTATTATTAAAAATAACAGAGTTATTTACAGGGGATTCCTCACTATTAGTGCTATAATTATAGCGCTGATAGAAGCACCTTATAAAAGGGGGGGGGGGGCTTTGCAAGCCAGTGCAAGCCGGCAAGCGTGCGCGCGCGCGGGCGGCATAACCACGGAATTCCGACCAAAAGTCACGTGTATGGGCTCGTAGCTGCGAGGTCCCCATAAATCCTCACTTTTTGACCTTTTTTGCTTATTCTAACAGCTATGCAGTTATGCTAATAGCTGTAAGATAGGTTTAGCTTTTAAGTTAGATTTATAAGGTAACTAGTAAAGTATAGAGGAATAGATTAAAGGATATAACTAAGCTAACTAATAACTGCTTAATTAAGGAAGGTAGCTACCTTATAATATATATTTTTACTATTTTTTTTAATAAGAAGGAATTTATAAAAAGTCTTAGGATTAGAGTCTTTATTACTAAATTCTAGGCTTTTTTTTTATATAAATATCTAAAAATTAATTTTTTAGTGTTATATATTAATTTTTATTAAGTTAATTAATTTTAAGTATATTAGTAGCTAATTTATATAGCTATAAGTCTATTTTTTTATTTTTTTATATAAATAAACTTTATAGAAAATAAAAAGTAGCTTAGAAAACCTAATTAGCAACTAAAATCTACTAATAAGGTTAGAGGGTATATAAAGAAAGGAAGTAAAAAACCCCCCTTATAGCTGCTAACTATATAAACTATTAGAATTACTTTTACTAGCTATATATACCTATAAGCTAGATATTAAATATAAGATATTAGATATTTTTATTATAAATTCTTTAGTAAATTAAATAGTGCTAAAAGTAATGCAAAAGCTTCTATTTTACATAAGATATAGTAAACTATAGCTTACTACAGTGCTCTGCTCTATAGAGCAGTAGATCTATATATACACGCTTACTAAGCCTACTACCTTAGTAAGCTATGCTCTATAGAACCTACCTCTATTATTTCTAATAGGTTATAAGCCTAAAAGAGAACTTTTAGTATTTAGAAAATTCACTAAATTTTTTTATAATAAAAAAAAATATCACTATATTTATAAAGAGTATAGAAGCTATTTATTCCTTTTATGAAAAAAAAGAATTTCCTAAAAAGAAGTTTTCCCTTCTATAAAATAGGAAAAAATACAGTATAAAGGAATTCCTACTTCTATAAAAATTTAGAATTAGCGAAAAATTAGGATATTTTACCTTATAAGATTTTCTTATAAATAAAATAAAAAGAATTATGAAAGACTTTACTTCTATAAAAAAAAGATATAAAAGGTTTCCTACTTTTATAAAAGAGAGAGATATATAGTTAATTTACTATAATTTACAAAACTACCTTCTATAAAAAAGTAAAAGAAACTTTCCTATTTCTAAAATTTTTTTTATAAAATAAAAAAAAGATTTAAGAGATTTAGGCTAAATTAGCTAAGGGTTTCATACCCTAGAGTAGTTATAGGTAGAGTATATAAACTAATATATTTTATAGTAAAATAATAATATTTTTAATATATTAAAGAAATTAGAAATTTTAGCAGTAGCTATTACCTCTACCCTAGCTATAGCTTTAAAACCTATAGCTAAGCTAATAAAAGAAAAACCTTAAGAAAGCCCTAAAAACTTTAATATTCTAAATTCCTTTAATAATTCTATTATTAAAGAGTTTAAAAAAAGAGTTTATAGCTTTCTAAAGAGGGCTAGGCTAAAGGGGCTAGAAAATTTTAATTAGTAAAAATAGGCCCTAAATATCCAATTTAAGGCACTAGGAATGCCTAATTTTTTAGAAAATCCTAGTATTATAAAGAACCTTAGCGATCCTAACTAAGCTATAATTCTTATACTTTTAAGAGATAGCTACACTAAAGGCCCCTAAAATACTATAATTTAGCAAAAAGACCCTTTAGAGGTATATAGTATTATAATCTAGCAGTATTTTTAAAGTTCTAAAATATAGCATAGTACCTTATATAATTAATTTTATAGCTTAAATTTCTAAGGTTATAAGGGGTCCCTAAAGTCTTTTAATGCTTTATTTAATAACCTACTAGCTTGGTTAAATTTAGTAAGTGTTTTTATAAAGCCTATAAACTAAGTAAACTAATATTTATAAGCTCTAAAGTTAACTTTTCCTTAGTAGGCTAAAAGGCAACGTTTTTCTATAAGAACTAATAGGGCTCTAGGGGCCCCTATAGGGGCACTAAACTTACAATTTCTTATAGCTAATTTACTAAAAGAGCAAAGGAATAAGAGCTTTTTAGTATCTAAAGCTCTAAATTATAAAGCTACTGCTTCTAAAGAATTTACCTATAAAGGTTCTAAAGAAAATAAGACCTCTAAATATCCTAATAAGGATAAAAAGAAAAAGATAAATTCCCCCTAAGAAAATAGAGGAAATTCTAAGCCTAGTTCTAATAAGAAAAAGGGTAAAAAAGGGCAAAAAATCCTCTAAAAAGGCTAAGGATAATAACAAGGGTTAAGAGGGATCCTTTATGCTAGGAAATTTTAACCTTTTATTAGGGGCTTTAGAGCCCTATAAGAGACTTAGTAGCCCTAGTGCTAGCAATAACTCTAGCAAAAATTCTAGTATTTATTATTAAGAAGTTATTACTTTTAGTAAAGCTAGCACTAAAGTTAATAAGCTTAAGGATAAAATATTCTCCAAAGCCTTTAATTTCTATAATAAGGAGATAAAAAACTCTCTTCTTTATAATATAGGTTCTACTATTTACTTAGTTAACTCTAAGGAATATTTTATAAGTTACACACCTTATAAAAAAGGGGAAGCTAGGCCTATAATAACTAATAGTGGTTCTATATATCCTAAGGGATATAGAAAGGCAAAATTTTTGGTTTTATATTAGCAAAATCCTAATAAATACAGGCCTTTAATCCTATAAAATGCACTATATTTTCTAAAATTAGATATAAATATAATAAGTAACTAAAGCACTATTTAGCAGGAGGTTATATATATAGGAACTTGCTATACTTAATTAATAGGTCTTATATTAGTATTTTAAACGTTAAAAAGCATAGATTTTTTATTTAGCTAAAAAATACTAATACCCCCCTTTTAAAAGCTCCTTCTAGTTGCCCTTATAGGCACTATAATAGTTATTTTAGCTATATAGCTACTAGCTACCCTATAGAGGTCTAAATTCCCTCTATAAAACCTATATAGGCTAAAGAAGCCCTAGAGATTAAAGAATTAAAGGGTTCTGACCTAGAACCCACTAATCCTATAGCACTTTCTTCACTAAAGCTTATAAGCTAGGCACCTAAATTTATAGAAGTATTTCCTTCTAATATAGAGCTATTAAAGGCCCCTAGAAAAATTATAAAAGAAGCTTTAGTGGATTTAGTCTCTAAAAATCCTACTAAGATAAGCCCTAAGCCTTTAATAGCCCCTAAAGGGGCTTATGATACTTAAGGGGCCTAGTAGGGAGCTAAAGAAGAAAGTGTTATAGTAGCTAAAAAAGAGCTTATAAAGGACCTTATAGAAGACCTTAAGCTAAATTTATACTAAAATTTGCTAAGATTAGCTAGAATCTAGTATATTAGGCTAGGGCACCTAGGCCTACTATTACTAAAGAAAACTAGCTTATTAGCTAAGGAAATCCTAGATTTTTCTAAGGTTAAAGATAAGGATTTTAACTGCTTAACCTATAATTAACCAAAAGCAGTTAAAAGGCCTTCTAAAACCCTAATTCTAGACCCCCCTAGGGCTTTAGATAGACTAAAGGGTAATATAGTGAAAATAAGCCCTATACCTTATAATAAGCACCCTATATACCTTATGCTAGTAGATTAAAGAACTAAATATAAGTAGCTATTTCTAATGCTAAATAAGGAGGGCCTTACTGTTTTCTTAGCTATAAAAGGGTTCTTTAGATCCCTAAAGCTTAATTTTAGTACTTACCCTAAATATTGTGTCGCGGAAGAAGGAACGTGGACCGCGGTCATTTAGAAGAAGGCATTGTGGCGGCTAAAGGAGTAAAGACCTTAGCATAATGCAATTAAACTATCTAATTAAAAGATATAAATAGGTCCTAGGTCCTTAAGTAGTTAAAAAAAGGTATTTATTTTCCTATTCTTCTTTTTTAGAGTATAGGTATAGAAGTACCTATTACTATAATACTATTAATTACTATAATTCTAGTTACTACTATAGTGTATTTATTTATATTTTATTCTATAATTATTATTATTCTATCTTTTAATAGCTTTAACTATTTAATTAAATAACTCTATATCTAATTATCCCTCTTTCTTTTTAATCCTAATAACTTTAAAGCTAAATTTATATATATATAAGAATTCTAGAATACAACGGGGATATCTTCGGTTGTGTGCATACCCCTTGCTTTTAGGTGTGTGGTGTGTGTTCTTTTTCTCCCCGTCACAATATCTATATTTTGATAAAGGTAAAGAGGTTAATTCTATTTACTAGCAATAGCTAGTAAAAAAGGGAATAAAATTCACTACTTCTTTCCCTTATATTTATAAGTAAAATAGGCTAGCTAAGAGGGCTATCTATATAATAATAGATAGATTATAGGCTACCCTACACTAAGCTAGCTTACCCTTATTTTTATAGAATTGTATTATTTCTACTATTATAAACCTTATAAATATAATAGCAAATTCTATAAAACTAGCTAGCTTAGTATAATTATTAGCTGTGGATTTTAAAGAAAATACCCTTATTACCT
Organism: Claviceps fusiformis PRL 1980; assembly: GCA_000223055.1. NCBI lineage: Eukaryota > Fungi > Ascomycota > Sordariomycetes > Hypocreales > Clavicipitaceae > Claviceps > Claviceps fusiformis. The sequence goes on from AFRA01000346.1 coordinate 27,984, forward strand.
TAGAAATTAGCTCTACTAATTATAAGAGTATTAGGGCTATTAGCTCTTATTATAAGGTTTTAATTCTAATAGAAAAAAGACTTAAAGCTTATAAACTAGCCCCTAGGACTATCCCTAGAAGGTTATTAGCTAACCTAGGTTCTAAAACCTACTTAGTTTATATTCCTTCTAAAAGACTAGTTACTAAAACTAGCTCTATAAAAGTTATAGAACCTATAGGCCCTATTAACTTAGGCCTCCCTAGGTAGTCTATAGGGGATAACTCTTTAGAGGGGGATTTAAGTGCCCCTTAGAACCTTTTATAGAATAATTCCTTAAAGGGGGAAAATAACTAAAATAATAGTATTTTTATTAAGGATTACCCTATAGTATCTTTTCATTAAATAGTTAGTAGAAAGCTTAATTTAATTTAGAGTCCTAGGGACCTAGTTTTAAATAAAAATTAACTAAATAATCTAGATAAAATAGATATTAATTTAGTAGCTTTTTTTAAAGAAATCTACTATAAGGTATAGCTAAAGGCTAAAGAAAATAGGCCTATTAATAGATTTAAGCCTAAGTCTTAGAAGTAAGCTTTAAAAAGCCTATAGAAAAAAAATAATAACTATAAGCTATTTTTAGTAAATTTAAGTAACTTTTACAGGCTAATACTTTTAAATTTATAGGAAAAGAAAATATCTCTAAGGGCTAAAGAGTATTAAGAAATAGGCTTATTTTAAAGCTTAAAAAGAATAAAGAAAAGAATCCTTTAAAATATAAGGCCTAACTTATTACTAAAGGTTTTATATAAATAAAAGGCTTAGATTATATAAATACCTTTACTACTATTAGCATTTCCCCTAGCTAGTAAATATTATTAGCTATAGTAGCTTAGGAAGACTAGGAAATAAAGTAAGTGGATTTTATAGAGGCTTTTTTTAATAGCTACTTAAAAGAGACTATTTATATATAAATCCCTAAGGGATTTATTAAATTCCTTAAATAAAATCTATAGCTAGCTAAGCTAGCTAAAAAATTTAGCTATAAAGCTACTAGAGATTTAGTTATTATACTAAGAAAATCCTTATATAGCTTAAAGTAAAGCTCTAGGGAGTAGTAGTAGACTTTAACCTTAGTCCTTAAAAACCTAGGTTTTAGCCCTTTTATCTTTAACCCTATTATATTCTATAATTTAAAAAAGTATACCTTTATTATAACTTATATTAATAATTACTTTTTAATAAGGGTAGATTTATAATATATTAAAGAGCTTAAGAAAGCTCTTTATAAGGCTAACTCTATAAAAGATAGGGGCCCTATAGAATTTTTCCTAGGGGTTTAAATTTAGTGTAACTAAAAATATAGAGTCTTAAAAATACATTAAAAGCAGTATATTTTAAAGGCCCTAGTATACTGTAAGCTAGAAAGTTATTAATCTATTAGAATTCTACTATAGCTAGGGGTCTTAAAAAAATAACTTACTAAGCCCTTTATATTTAAAGAAAATATAAAGGAATATTAGAGTATAATTAGTACTATTATATATCTTATACTATTAATATAACTTAATATTGCTTTTACACTACAGTGGCTTTTAATAGCCCTAGCTAGCCTATATTTAAAGCATTTAAATGCTGCTAAAAACCTACTAAGATATCTTTTAGGTATAAAAGAATTAGCTATTATTTATAAGGGCCTAATCTTTATAAATAATGTAAAGACCTTTAAGGCTAGTCTTAGCTTAAGCTTAGTTAGATTTTATAATAGTAATTTTACTAGAGATAGAAACTCTTTTAAATTTACTTATACTTATCTTTATAAGCTAGTAAGGGGCTTAATTAGCTAGAAATTAAAGAAGGCTAGCACTATAGCCTTATTAATAATAGAAGTAAAGTCTAACGCTATTTATAAGACTTTTTAGGAGCTTTAGTGGCTTAAAGGGATTTTTATAAAGCTAAAAACACCTATAAAACCCCCTATATAAATCTTCTATAATAATTAGGGAGCTATAAAAACTGCTTATAACCTTACTCTTTATAGCTATACTAAGCATACTCTTTTAAAATTTTATTATAACTATTAACTAGTCTTAAAAGGGCTTACTAAAATTACTTACCTAGATACTAAGAAAATGCCTACTAATAGGCTTATAAAGCCCTTTATAAGCCCTATATATTTTATTTTCTTAGAGCTTATAGGCCTAAGACCCTTATAACTATCACTAAAGCCACTAAAATAACGCCTAGTTAAAGGCATAAAAAATAATTATAAAAACACCTAGAAAATTAAAAACAATTATAAAAATAAAGAAAGAATAAGGTCCTTACTTTTAATAGTAATACCTTTATAAAATACTATACTTTACTATAGTAAAAAAGTTATTTACCCTAAAGCCCTAACTTTAAGCTATATAATTTTATAATTCTTTTTTATTTTAGAATTTTCCTAGATTTTATATAACTTTTTCTTTTGCTTTTACCTTTAGCACCCTTATAATAACTATCCCTAATACTTCTTTAGAGAGGGTATTAAAAATAATAGAGTTATTCTTAGGGGATTCCTTACTATTAGTGCTATAATTATAGCGCTAATAGAAGCACCATATAAAAGAGGGGGGGGGGCTTTATAAGCCAGTGCAAGCTAGCAAGCGTGCGCGCGTGCAGGCGGTATAACTATGGAATTCCGACTAAAAGTCACGTGTGTGGGCTCGTAGCTATGCGGTCCCTATAAATCCTTACTTTTTACCCTTTTTTGCTTATTTTAATAGCTATGCAGTTATGCTAATAGCTATTGTGTCGCGGAAGAAGGAACGTGGACCGCGGTCATTTAGAAGAAGGCATCGTGGCGGCTAAAGGAGTAAAGACCTTAGCATAATACAATTAAACTATCTAATTAAAAGATATAAATAGGTCTTAGGTCCTTAAGTAGTTAAAAAAAAGCATTTATTTTTCCATTCTTCTTTTTTAGAGTATAGGTATAAAAGCACTTATTACTATAATACTATTAATTACTATAATTCTAATTACTACTATAGTATATTTATTTATATTTTATTCTATAATTATTATTATTTTATTTTTTAATAGTTTTAACTATTTAATTAAATAACTTTATATTTAATTATCTCTCTTTTTTTTTAATCTTAATAACTTTAAAACTAAGTTTATATATATAAGAATTTTAAAATATAATAAAGATATCTTTAGTTATATATATACCCCTTACTTTTAAATATATAATATATATATATTTTTTTTTATTATAAATAGTAGTTTTACTTAAGTAAAGTAAGTTAAGTAGCTTTTATATAACTTATTTTATTATATAAAAATAATAGTATATAATTAAAGGCTATAATTTAAAGTTAAACTTTATTATAATTAACTAAGCTTATAAAACTAAAATAAATAACTATAAAAAACTTATTATAAAACTTTTAAATTATTTAATGAAAAATATAAAGATAGTTTAAAACTTGATTAATATAAAAAATTACCTATTTTAATATTATATTTAATAAAATTAAAACTATTAACTTTTAAAGTATAAAGCTATAAAGCTAACTTATTAAAAAAAAG
>AFRA01000347.1:0-31526 GCA_000223055.1 Claviceps fusiformis PRL 1980
CCTATATACTACTATTAAGCTAATAATAAAAACTACTATTATATACTACTATCCTATAAAAATTTTAATTATCTCTACTCTATTAATATAGGCGCATAACTGGTTTAGAACTAGCGTAAGGTAAGAGAGGCTCTAGAGAACAATAAGCTAGTAACTGCGCTTACTAAATAGCTTATATTAATTAGGTATATTCCTTAGTTCTAGCTTATAAAGAGCCTGCAAGACGAATAGGCTAAGGATATTAAAGGCATAATATTATATAGCACCTAGCGCGGTATAGGCATAGAGGCGGCGGGAAGCTATGTAGAAGTCACAACTAGCACGGGTTATTGGGATGCATGACTTATTTTCACTGAAAAACAAAAACGGCAGTTAAGAAAACAAAAAACGGGCGCGACGCGCCCGCGCCGGCCCCGGGCCTATGCCCCCCCCTCCCCCACCTCCTCCTCCTCCACCACCGAAAAAGGTCAGAAATGGGGGGAAGAGGGTATATATAGTGTTTTTCTCTATCACTCACGTGACCAGCGGTCAGCCGACGGTCAGTCCGTTGACAACCGGCCGCCGGCCGTCGCAGCTGCCGCTGTGGAGACATAGAAGCCAGAGGAAGGTTTTAGGCGAGGGGGCGGCGGCCTAGTGGAATTAGATAGGGACCGGTATGGAAGACGGGCTGAGCGCTCAAGGCAACTCACCACAACACACAGACCACTCCCGGGGGTAACCCGTAGCATCACCACGCCTCTACCGACCCAATCCAATCTCTATTTCGCACCACACACTCTCCTGCAGTGCTAGTTAAGTTTGGCTGGCAGCGCACTACTTTCTATAGTTAGAACCGGCACGGAGCCACCACAGCCCCGCTGCGGAAATCAAAAGAAAAGGTTGTATATAGGTTTTCCTCCCTATACTAGGGTTTTTCCTATATAGTCTAAGTAGCAGCGGTACTAGCATCAGGCTGACAGCCTGACTAGAGTAATAATAATAATTATAATAATAATAATAGAAATCCATATTCTGACCTGTCGTCAGCTGTTGGACTCGATGCTGCCATACCAATTAGGTTGTGAGCCGTTGCTACAGATCGTGGATATGCAGGCCCCCTTGCCCACCCATGACAATCCTTTGGGAAGAGTCACGGGTCAGCAAACCCTTCAAATGGCAGAAAGAGACGAAGCAAGTATGCGAGCCCGATTCCCACTATGTGTCTTTGTTTTTCTTTGGTCATGGAGGAGTGACCCCCAACTAACTAACTCGGGGGGGTTCTTGGCCTTGTCTCCTGTAGTAACGATATTGGATGCCCTCGAACTGCTGCATATTGAGAAACGCCTCCCAAGAGTGAGTGAGCTTGGCATGAAACTGGTCATATACGCCATTTGCAGAAACATGAAAGAACTGTCGGTCAGAAATCGCGTGCAACTTCAGTCATGGACGCCTACGGCGCAGGCTCAGATCCGCGCGGAGTTGCCAGCGACGGCCGAAACCTGGCCGCCGGCAACGGAGATGCTCTCGCATTGGCGAAACAGTGCTTGTGACTGTCTCGACATTATTCATTGGCGTGCAAACAGCAAGATTGCCGAGGCTTCCGGATGGGAGCATAGCACCATCTATCACCTGCATTTTGTGCGGCTTCTTCTACTGTCGCCCTTGAAGCAAATCCAGACCATTGCTGCCGCCTCGAGGAGTAGTAACCTAACCCCGGCGCAGCAGATGAGCGGAGTCGACAGCAGGGAAATATTTGCCGCTCGGAACCACGTCCTGCAGTGGGCACTTCGCGACCAGCACAAGGCGAGACTTGCCGTGGTGCACTCGGGCGCTCTGCTCTGGCATATTCGCCGCTTCAGCACCTACGGTTTCTCGGAGCCGTTTGGGATCTACAGCGCAACATTGATCATCTGGGCATACAGTCAGTGCGTTGGCGTAAAGGAGGAGGCAGGTTTTGTTGCGGGACGGCAAAACGAGGCAACGGCAGCGGCAAGCAAAGGCGGAGGAAACAATGCTTGCGGAAAAGATGTTGATGGTGGTGGTCCTGCTTCGGTGAGCGAAAACGAAGCGGCCACGGGCGCCGCAATGGCAACCTCAACATGCCGAAACACGCATGAATGCCCTGAAGCGCCCATTATCCAGGTTGATCGGCCATGCGATGACGAGATTATACAGTCTTTTGTGCTCCTGGGCACGGCCATGTCGGCGCGCATGCAGGGTGTTGGCAATATACACAAGCGCGGAGCACCGATCAAGATTCTCAATGAAGGATTGAAGCTATTGCGTCGAGTGCAGGAGAGCGACTTGGACCTGAGCCTGTTTCTCGGAGACAAAAGGGGGAGTGAGGGTGCTGCGGCAGGACACCAGGAGTTGAAGCTGGAGCAGTCTTATGCGACGTTGCTTGAGGAGGCGATGAAGGCTTTGGAGGGGCTATGATGCTTTGGAAGAGATGTTGGGCGATATGAATTGGCTTAGATATGAATTGACTTGTCTCATTTTATAAACAGACAGGGTTGGAAAGACTTGACGCAAGCATGGCAGACAGATGGCCGAAGCGGTTTGCCGTCTGGTGCAGTCCGCCTTGGGCCCCCACAGCAGGGCTGAATGATAATTTCTCTCCCTTTTTTTCTTTCTTTCTTCTTCTTCTTTTTTCTTCCTCCGCTTCATTTTCAATCCCTTGTCTTGCAGTCTAGAGGACGACGTACGATGTTGTGAAAGAGAGGCGGTGGTGGGACTATTTGTTGGGGCATTGGGGGGTACTTTGCCGGGGTAGTCGTGCCGCGTGCCCAGCGGGTATTGTATTCTCAAGACGATGAAAAACATCAAATACATTGAGTAGAAATATGGCCAGAGTATTTTCAAGGCCTCCACATATCCACAACATGCTCCATTTGCACCCATTCTGCAATCCCAGCCGATGTCCCACAGTGTCAACTCGGCATGACACGGTGGAACAGGAGAACAGGAACACCAAGTAGTAGGTAGGTAGTACTTGGAGGTTCACGGGTACTCGACTCGATACACCATGACGGTCCATCTCGGTGATGCAAGCGACAACGTGGCCGTGGCCATGGGCATTGGGAACGTGGAGACGGAGACCCTGGGAACCACGTCCTGGGAACCACGTCCTGGGCTGCTCTGCTAAAGAATCCAGAACCAAGGGGACCCTCGTGCCTTGTTTGATGTGCCTTGTTTGATGAGTGGTTGAGTCAGTCTGGTCTTGTCGTTGACGCACGTGCTGGGATCTCTCTCTCTCTCTCTCTGTGTGTCCATGTCCCCTTTCCGTGCTCTTTTTTCTTTCTCCTCGCGAGCCGCGCCACGTGGTGTCTGATGCGACCTGGAGCCGATGTTACATGGCTGGACCAGAAGAGTCTGTCGTGTTTGGAAACACATGATGATTTTTCTTGTTCTTGATTTCTTTTCTCTCTCTCTTTTATTTTTCTTTTTTTCTTTTTTTTTTTTTCATGAAAAGGCAGAAAATGAACCATCCCCAGCCCCACCTGCCCCAACAATGCCAACACTCAAGTCCAAAAAAACATGCAAAGCCTCGACCACCAGGCCAATCAACACACACAATATGCCCGTCCCGCCAACATTTTTCCATTTTTCCCCCAACCCGTCCGCCGTCCGCGTTTCTCCACCTCTCATCTTGTCGGTAAAAATCCCAAAAGACCCTGGTACAGGGTTCTGATTCGACGGATCACGAATAACCTTGATGCTTTGTTTCACTTTTTTTTTTTTAAAAAAAAAAAAGAAAAAAAAAGAAGAAAAAAACAAGGAGAAAATAAAAGAAAATAAGGTAGGATAAAGCAAAGGAAAAAAAAAGACTAAAAAAAAGACTAAAAAAAAAGACTAAAAAAAAAGACTAAAAAAAAAAGACTAAAAAAAAACCCTTTATCCATGCTACCACGCCGGCTATAACCACTGCTCCACGAAAACAAGAACAGACTCGGCACATCCCCCGCCTTCCATCTTGCATCTTCTTTCTTTGATCCTCAATCCTCAATTGACCACCTCGGACACGACTCACCTCCCCTCGTATCGAAACAACGCAAAAAAAAAAAGAAAGAAAGAAAGAAAGAAAAGAAAAAAGAGGAACAAATCAAAAGAAACGAAAAAAAAAATAAATCAATTGGCCCCTCGAGGCCTGCCATCATGACACCCGTGGCCAAGGTCAAGGCCGCGTTCTCGCTGGGGACGAATCAGTGGGATCCGACGCATCGGTTCGAGACGTCGTGGCTGTTTTCGCCGTGGGTGCTGTTTGGGATTCGGACGGTGATTGTATGTTTTTTTTCCCGCGTGGCCGTTTTGTCTTGCTGTGTCGGTTTTGTGTTTGGGTTCTTTTGAGGTTCTTTTGAGGTTCTTTTGAGGGTGGAAAAGAAAGTTGAAGCAAGAACAGAAAAAGAACGAAAAAAAAAAAGAGAAATAATAATAAAAAAAAACTAACCAACTTTCTAGTCCCTCTACTCATTTACAACCCTCTTCTTCATCATCGGCTACACCTGCGCCAACGACGAGTTTGGCGGCTGCGCTGCCGTCGGCCGCTCCTTTTCCTACTTTACCGTCCTCACCTACTGGGGTCTGGCATTCTACTTTGCCATCTCAGCCATCCACACCCTCAGCTACGCGCGCCGTCGAAACCAGAGCCAGAGCCAAGGCGAAAGCCAAGGCGAAATCCAAGGCCAAAGTACACAATCGGCACCACCACCATCATGCCTCCTCGATTCCTTCCCCCGGCTCCTCCAAGCCCTCCACTCCCTCTTCTACACCACCATCGTGACCCTCCCCCTGCTCGTCACCATCGTCTACTGGGCCATCCTCTACAAGGGCGTCTGGTTCGCCTACGAGTTCGACGCCTGGCACAACCTCTCCCAGCACGCCTTCAACTCGGCCTTTGCGCTCTTCGAGATTGTCTTTACGCGCGCCGAGGAGCCCCCCTGGGTGCACATGCCGTGGCTGGTGCTCCTACTGCTGGGCTACCTGGGCGTGGCGTACCTGACGGCCGCGACGCAAGGATGGTACACGTACTCGTTTCTGGATCGGCGTGTGGGCGGGACGGGCCACGTCGCGAGCTACGTGCTGGGGATTGCGATCGGGGGTGTGTTTGTGTTTGCGCTGGTGAGGAGCCTGATTTGGTTGAGGAGGTGGGTGACGGAGGTGAAGTTGGGGATGGGGGGGGAGTATGCTGAGGGGGGTGTTGTCGAGGGGGTTGCGGAGGAGGATGGGGAGATGTGTGCTGTGAGAGAGGAGAAGGTGGTAGGTTGATGTTTTTTTTTTTCTCCTCCGTATTATGGGAGGGGACTGAATGACTTTTTTTTTTCCCCTTGTCGTGTCGTAGTCTTTTAGGATGAGGAACTGGGTTTCCTTGCTTTTTTTTTTATTATGTTATTCTGTCTCTGTATTTCTTCTTTCTCTATTCTTTTCCTGTTTATTTCATCTATTTCTATTCTTTTATCTATTTTTTTCTATCTATTTTCCCTATATTTTTTGTACCTATTTTTTCCTGTCTTTTTTTTTTTTTGCCATATTTTCCTGTCTATTTTCTCTCCTATATATTTTCCCCCACCTCTATTCTTTCCCATCCCTTTTCCCCACCCTCCATTCTTCTCTTCCCCCTATTCCATCCCCTTTCCTCCTTCCACCTATGTGCATCATGAGCACGTTCGTATCTCGCCGCATGTCCACCTCTCCTAGACGCGCGAGACACCTCGTTCGTGGCAGTTTAGTTGGTGCATCCCGTCATGTATCGTTGTAGCGTTGGGTATGATGTGTCCGGACAATACAGATGGGTGTGTTGATGGCTTGTATGTAGGCAGTACGTCGATATTAGTGTCGTGATGGCTTGTATTTAGGCAGCACGTGGATATTAAATGTCGTGAACCTGGTCGTATTACGCAGCACAGGATATTAATGTCGTGAACCTGGTCGTATTACGCAGTACATGGATATGCATCTCCGATAGCTGTCTCTACGCCGTCACATCAAGACGAGAAACCAACAAGTCATCGTAATAGCCAGGCTCTCATTCAATAATCGGCTACAACATTCCCCGACGCAATCAGCACTTGACCGTCGCGCCCTTGCGCTTCTCCGACTCGCGTATCTCGAACATGATTTGGATGCCGACAAAGAGACACCCGCACGCGACGAGCAGGAAGATTAGTCCTACGATTTTGGTTAGTCAAGAATGAAACGGAGGACGTTATATGTATAATTGTGTGTGTGTGCGTGTGTGTATGTATAAGAAAGAAAAAAAAAAAAAACTTACCCGACCATTCGTGTAAAATCCCTGCAACGATACTCTGCAAACCGTCTAGCCCGACGGCAAAGCCGACGAGATTGGCCGCCATCATCATGAGGACGTTTGCCACGGCGCCCACGCAGCACAGCATGCGGTACTCTGTCGGGCGGTTCTCCCACTGCCTCCTTGGGAAGAGGTACGCGGCGGTCCACTCGGGCACCATGAAGAGAACAATCAGCCACCCCCAGATCAGGAGTCGCAGCTGGATGTCGTGCCACAGGGCCACAAAGGTGAAGACGGCCAGGTAGGTCACGGCCGACCTGGCGGCGGCGGCCCACCCGCGGAACGAGGCGCCGCCGAGCGGGACGAACAGGTAGCGGACCAGCCAGCGGTTGTAGGAGCGGTGCCAGGCCCGCCAGAACAGCTGGGTGCTGTAGTTGTTGCTGACGCAGCGGACCATGTTTTCGGGGGGGTCGACGCCGTCGACGAGGGCCCAGAGGCGGAAGAGGCGCCAGGGGAGCAGCAGCTTCAGCCAGATGATGTGGAGGTTGAAGTACGACAGCAGGCTGAGCTGCGCGGCCGTGTAGTCTCCCCAGACCGGGCCGGCCATGCTGATGGCGCCGACGTAGTCAAAGTGCAGGACGAGCTCCATGGCGAGCAGGACGAGCAGGAAGCGGATGCCGTACCGGATGGTGCGCGCCTTTTCGATGCTGGCGGCGCGGAACTTTTGCTGCGAAATGTAGTCGTTGAAGGTGAGGATGGGGCCGGCCAGGTAGAGCGGCGCGTAGATGGCATAGGCGACGTAGTTTCGGAACGTGTACTCGTCGGGTTCGGCGGATATCGTGATGCGATCTCGCTCCGACAGGTTTGCCGGGTCAAGCTGTTTCTTCTTGTGCGTATTAGCATTGGGGACAGGGACATTTACCGCAGATATATATACCTACTTCGATGGATTCCACGCCCCCCTTGCCAACACTCCAATAGTAGTCCATGTTGTAGCTGATTAATCGCAAAATGGTAATGTTGAACAGCACCTCCCATCGCGCGTGGAGCCCCCCCAAGCTGTCCAGCCAAGCGCCCGTCTGCATCAGGGGCGAGTCGGTCATCTCTCCAGCCGTCGCGCGTGGCGGGGAAAGGTATCTCGCGACATCACGCAGGTGATAGCCTTCGCACAACTCGTTGGCGAAAAGCGTCGCAATGTTAAACACCCAAGTCGCGAGGGGTACATGCCGGCGCGGCAGCTTCCTGCCAATCTGGAAATTGAGGTACAGGATGAGGAGGACCTTGGCCGCGGATACGCCGTGCAGAACAATCAAGAAGAGTATCGCGAAGGCAAAGTCATACGAGACGCGCTGCTCCAGTCGTCGTCGCGCAGTGGCACGGGTGCGGCTTTGGCCTCTGGTCTCCTGCTCCGTGGGCTGGTATACCGCATTCCAGGCTCTTCGTAATAAGGGATGGAAGAGCAGCAGAGCGGCCATGTAGGCGAGATTGCTTCGAAAGGTGTGGTATTGCGCGTCGGAGACGTCGATCTTGCGACCGGGAATCCAGCCAGGGGACAGGAAGCGCTCGTACTTGGGGTATCGTGGATCGGAAGCTATGAGTTTTGGAAAAAACACCATCAATGAAAGCCCGGGCCAGACACGATCCATCCAGGTTTTGCGGAATGACGGATTGCTACGTACGCCTCGACACACTGTATGCCGTCCAGAACATGCAGGGCACCGCACATACCACTACTGCGTAATACAGGAAAAACTCGGGCGTCTTCCACTTGGACGGCGCGGCCTGGGCCTGGGCCTTGCGGGCGGCTTCTCTGACGGCATCGGGGTCGTTTCGCGATTCAATGACGGCTCGGTACGGCGTGGAGGACGAGGTCATGAAGCGGGTGTCGAGGGTGTCGAGGTCGTAGACCTTGGGGGAAAACGAGAGGACGCCCATAACGGGCGCGCGACGACGAGGAGTCGTCGCAGGGCGGGCGTGAAAGAGAGGTTTGACGTTGTGCCAGTCGAGGCTGCCAGACTGCATAGCAGACCAGCGAACTGCATATGGGAATGGCTGGAGTCTGGAGTCTGGAGTCTGAGTATGAGTGGAGTGGAGTGTGCAGTGTGCAGCAGCAGCCCCAGGATCCTCGGCTAATCTATTCTTCCTCCTACTGGATGCGATGCCAGGTGGCAGGCAGGTGCCTCCCGCCGCTCCTCCCGTCCTGGGCTGGCTTCGCGAATAACATGGAAGGAATGACCGACCACTCTCGAATCTTGATGTTTCAGTTTCCATGCAAGTCCCATTGTCCATTGGCTAGCCGTCTACCAACCCGGCTGACGCCCGTATTTCCCGTATTTCCCGTATCTTCCGCATCTCCCCATTCTCCCATGTCCCAATCCACCTCGTCCAAACTCATAATTTCCATATTTCGAATCCCAGATCTCCGGACGCCACAGCGATGCGCACCTTGAACTCGCAAAGAAATTTATAACTGCAGGAGAAGCAAGTTCCGCAACAGAGTCTAGTCGCACGGCTAACTCCAGACGGGCAGGACTCTATGTTCTGACGATTCGGGAGTGGAAAGGCATAGTATCGTCTGGTCTGAGGGTTTTTGCTCCGTACCTTGATTCGAGCTGCTCGGGGAAAGGACGTCTCGTTTTGAGAAACAACAACGTGTCCGCATCCCCTGTTCCGTCCAAACAGAAAAACGAACCAACGGACGCTCACGAGTCAAGACCAACATGCATTGATACTGCCAGACCTGGCCAACGCGCGCTCGATTGTGGACATGCATATGCACATACGCATATATATGCATGTACGTGACCCTCGTTCTTTGTTCCTCGCTTGCCTTGCTCATACGGCTGAATGGGTTTGTACGCTTATTCATCCCGGAAGAGAAGACTAAAGGGAGTCATTCACAACGGGGATTTGGTTGTTACTTGACGAGAAACCTTTACTTACAAAAAAAAAAGAGTAAAAGGGAGTCATTTGTGACACTGGCTTTGGTTGTTACTTGTCGAGTAGCTTGGAAGCAAATGAAAAGGAAGGCACGGATGCATGTGGTGGGTTGCAGGTTGTAGGAGGGTCCTGGGCTGGACTTTGCACAAGGGCACAATACTACATGTTTTGGCTGCAGTGTTGGTTCTGTGAAATTGATTCACTGCAAGGGGCACCGAAAAAAAAAAAAAGACTCCGCCCCATGGTATGCAAGTGTGTGACCAACAAGCGCGTTACGAAAAGACGACAAGAGTGGACGTTCAAGCTCAAGCGACGCGTCTTTAAAACGTTTCCCTCTGGTCTTTCATTTCTCTTGTCTCTTGTCCGGCTCTCGCTCATCCTTTTTGTTCCACGCGTGAAGAGCCGCTTTCGTTCTCCGTGCAAGGGACTCTCTCTCGCCATAGCTGCTTCTCATGTCGAGTCGGGACATTTGCCTGGTCCGACTTCATCATTAAGTGCTGCTGCGTCCATTCCGCACAGGTTTCTTCATCAAATATCAAGAGTCTCCTCCTCTTGACTTGAGGCACAGAGCATTCGACTAGGAAAGCTTGCTCAATAGGTCAAGATTCTCTCACCGTTGCGTCTGCTTCAAGCGAGCCTGCGCCCGCCCCAGTCGACATCACATCTACCAGTCTCCGGAGCGCTCAACGAAATGCCTGCGATGGACTCTACCAGCTTTGCGGATGCAGCAAGCACCATAGTCTCATCCGCCGGGGCAGAACTATCGGCAGCACTGCTCGCGCCAGCTTCGACTTCGCTCAATGGCCTCAGCGCTGGGCAAGTCGCTGGTATTGCAGTTGGGTGCGCCATCGGGGGATTGCTAGCGGGTCTCATCGCAGCGTATGTATTGCTGCGACGAAAGAGTCAGTACGCCAATTTGGAAAACGCAATGGTTGTTCACGATGAACCAAACGATTCTACGACAGAGAAGACGGCACCGGCTCAGGTCATCAGCGGCGGCAGAATCAACAACACAACTCGCATGAATGGTCTCCAGCTCGACCATTTCCTCCTAGAAGCAACTCCCGATAGAGACATTGCGCAAGAAGTGCAGTCGCTAGGGGAACTCATCCACCAGCACGTCGAAACCCACTACCACACGAAGTCCATCGTCGCAAACACTGAGACTCTGTCCGCGGCTCTTGTCGGCCTCGGATTCTGCAGCGATCCGTCCTCGACTCATTCGTCCATTCCGGCGCAGAGCATGGCGATTTTGTGCCGAGATGCCAGCACCCGGTTCGTGGGACTGCGTCACGTAATCACGCGTGCTGCATTCAGCAGCATAGACTTTGATTTACAGCGCGATGGTAGAAGCGGCAGTGGCAGCGGCAGTTCCTTTCCTTCTTTGCTTCCCGAGCCAATGGCCATGTTTCTACAGGCGATGGCCGCGCGTGAAAAGGAGGCCGGCGCCGATGCCCACGGCCACAAGGCACCGGACGAAGAGACAGCAATGGCGGTAGCGCTTCGCCAGTGGCGTCGGCTGTCGGCTTTTCTGCTGCATCCCGAGCGCAGGTTCCGGACGGCACTGCCGGTTCAAGAAGCAGCGGTGGCTGTGCAGGCCCAGGAGCTAGCACGGAGGCTCAATGTGTTCCTGAGCCATTTCGTGGAGACAACGGTCGGAGCGGCACAGCGCCAGGAGAGACATTTGCACGCGCTGATTGTCGAATGTGCCACGCTAGGCCACGTGCTTCTCTCTCATCCGAGCGACTGGCGCGTGGTGGTCGATGGAGATGCGTCGTCGTCGTCGTCGTCGTCGTCGAGGCGGGCGGTGGTGGTGGAGGCTGGGCTGGAAAGGCTGAGTGATCGGGACGGGCCGCACTACCGGCGACCACAGAGGGTGGTTGAGCCGGTCGTGGTGTACTGCAGCCTGTAGTCAGTGGTGCGAGACATGGGCCGCTTGAGACACTCGAGACGCTCCAGTTGCTCAATGTGCGATGGACTGGTGTTGGCGCCGTGTACAATTGAGAGAGAATTGACGTTGGATGGATGAAATTCATGAGAATGTCTTGGGAGGATTGTTGGTTGGAACTTGGCTCGACCTTGCTGAGGCGCCCATTGGTTAATGGTTTCAACAGTGGGGCTTCTCTGTCGTCGACTCTCCGTTTTAAAGTGGACCTAGTCTCCACTCTTAATTCAAGCTTGTACCTTTTGAACAGGAAAGACCAATCCGTGTACGCGAGTTCCTTGTTCCGCTCAAGTTAAATTCAAGCCTCAATGTCCCAACCTCCAAACAGACGCGCATCCAACAATCCAGACCGGACCAAACCGATGCAACCATCTGGCATGGGATCTATCAAAGCTGTCAAGGCCCGCAGCCCTTCCATGCTCCTCGTCGTGTCATCAGCTGCCACGCTCATCGTGCTCCCTCTTGAATCTGTCAATCTCTCTCCACCGTACAAAGGATTACTTGTGTGGTGACGGACAGCGAGAAGATTGCGTCGTGGATTCCCTCTATTATCATCCCATGTGCCACGGATGAAAATGCCATGATCACTCTACTTGCAGGCTGAGATGTCAAGGGGGCGTTTTTTTTTTTTTTCCTTTCTCCTCTTGTATGCAATCGCCGTGATGGGCCGGGGTTTTCTTTTACTGGTCGAATAACAGCCGTCCCGTCTGATAATGGTGATGAATATGTACGTTTTCGTTTGCTATTGTCGTCGTTGACCTTGCGGCGTTTGCTGATGTTGTTTTAGGCCTTGCGGAGGCGATGTAGAGCCTCATCAGGCCTCGTCCCACCATTCGCACAAAGCTCAGGAGGTACTGATGAAACATATCGAAAGGGAAAAGGTTCTATTGATTGACTGTCTTCCTACTGTCTTTCATCACGCTTCATTGTAGAACGCTTAATGCTGGTGATCTGCAAAAGGCAGTCGAAATGTCGTACGTTCCGGCAGCATTCGCAACACCTGCATGGTCGATTCTTACATTGACGGTCACCACAGCAGCTGTCCTTTTGGCAGTAGCTGTCCTGTTCACAGTTGAGACGGAGAGGTGTGGGAGGCCGATTCACAGCATCCCCCCATCCGTCTGGTTCATAGTTTACATCTCTCACCTACCCTGATTCATAGCACACGCACTTCGGATTGCTTCGCGACCTCTATATATGTGGTAGTCTGCTCTCTACCCAGTCACGGAGGTAACACACCTTGATCAGTTTGCCAGAATCCTCGGCATCGAGGAAAATTGCAGTCATGGAGAACCAAGATGCTGTGCCCAAGCAATCCCAGCATTACGTACCGCAATTTCTGTTGCAAAACTTTTCTCACCCTTTCCAGACTGATGCCGAAGACGCAACTCCGCCTGCCTCCCAAGATGGCTCGCCGCAACGCAAAGACCAGACAAAAATACGACGTGGCGAACTCGTTGTCAACCGCGTCGACTTATCCTCTGAAACAGCTTTCATCACAGAAACGCCTATGAAGAGCGTCTTCGGCCACTTTGACATGTTTCAGAAGACGAATCTCTCTCGCAATCAGCAGAACAGAATCAAGCAGAAGCTCAGTCGCCTCGAGTCGGACGCCAGTGCGATATTCCGCCGCATGCTCACGGCCTTTACTGCAGGTGATCAAGGGCTGTGGCTCACCCGCGAGGAGAGGAACCTGGTGCGGAAATTCCTCTTCATCACGAAGTACCGTGGTTCAGCCATGTATAAACGCTATTGCCACGAGAACATGGCGACATACGTGGACGAGGATAAGGAGCACCTGCAGACGTATATGAAGCAGAAGGGATTTTCGAGACCCAGCGACGTGTGGCTAGATAACCTCGAAAAATTCATCGATGTACAGATGGTTGTTGGCATGAACTGGGGACAGCAACTTTTAGAGCGCACGTATGCTATCGACGCAAATTGGGCCTTCATGGATTGTCAGACCAGCTACATGGCCATCTGCACTCCCTCGGCCAGCGACGCCGAGTTCTTCATTTCAGGTAACTGCTATGAAATTTCCGAGGGCGCGCAACAGTTCCACGTGGACTCGGAATCCGGCAAGTCCACGTACATTCAGGGATCGATCCTCCACGAATTTGCCCCCGTTTCACCTCGACTTCTCATTGTCCTGCGCAGCTTTCTCTTTTCCTGCTCGGAAGAAGACGCCAATGCCCAAGTCAAGGCCGATAGGGAAATGTGGCGGTTCATGCATGAGGCCCAGTTTGGGCGCCTCTCCGAGACTTTGCTGGATGATCTGCCTGTTTCCAAAGCCCGCAACAACTATTCCGAGGTCGTGAACGGTGTTCTCCGTCCTGTTCACGGCATGGCAGGACCCTCACATCAGGGACACCATTCCTTCTTCTTTAAATTTTTCCCCCTCGAGACAACTCACGTCAACCGCATCAATGGCGTCTTCTTGGCCAGTGCAAGCTCCTGCAGCAGTTTGGTGTTTCAATCCAAGACTGCCTTCCGCGCATCCCTGGCGTGGTTTATGGCTAACAGCAAATATTTTCCCAAACATGCGGGGTATAACAATTCTATTGAGCTTGGTTGCTTGAAGAAATTCTCCGCCCTGCTCACCCAGCTTGACATGAAGAATCGACCCCTTGGGAAGGGAACTCCGTCCATGCGTGAGGCCGTCGAGCATATCCCCGATGGTAATGATGCTACGCCGTTCATGCAGGTATACCAGATGCTAGGTAAATGGCGGGTTTTATATCTCCGTCGCCATCTTTTTCTCTCTCTTGATATGTTGATCGTCAAGTCATGTACTGACCACCACAACAGGGGGCTCCAAAGAAACCCTCGTCAAGGACATGGATCAAGCCGCCCGCATGTTCAACCTGCGCATCAAAATCGACGTCTGGTCCCGCGGCATCGACGAACAAGTGCGACAACGCAACCGCGACGCTCTTGTTGAGCATTTCTTGACGATGCCTCGCCGCCGGGTGTGGCTGTACCTAAAGCGCTGGAAACTCACATCTCTGCTGCATGAGGGCACTATCCAGCGGGGCCACATGAACAACTCTCCTGTGGAAGGGCCAGAAGATGTCATCGCACGAGGTGAGTCCTCCATGGACACCCTGGCCATGCTGGCTATTCTTCTCTTGTATATCTTTCCTGGTTCGCTCACAGTGTGCTGTATCTAGCTTGGAAAGTCATCAAACCGGACAGACTGAACCAGTTGATGTACTGGGCTGCGGGCAACCACATTGCGAAGACTCGTCCACCGGGCTTTGATCCCTGGGCACCTATAACGGCGGACAGTCGGGGAGCTCAGCAGTTTGCGATGCTCAATGAATTCGCATTTAGCAGTAAGATGATGTACCCTTTTCTCTCTCTGTCTTTCTCCCCTTCTCCCTCTCCCTTCCTCTCTGTCTTTTGTCCTTGTTCTTCCCCGTCCTTTTGCTCCAATCATATCATCAACCAATACCTCATACTAATTTATTCCAAACAGGACAAATCCAAAACTGCGGCAAGTCATCCACCCCAATCCTTCCAAGACAGGCACCAATACCAACTAACACAGTAACCGCACAGGCATCCCCCAAATCGAGCACTTTGCCTCCATTTGCAGCTCCGGCGCTCTTGCCCTGATAGACGAGTATATGTCCCTTGCTCAACTGCCATTGTGGACCAGGGACCCTTTTCTCGAAATGTCGACCAGGATGATCGTCAAGTCGCACTTTCGGCGCTTGTTGAGCGGGGATTTGGAAGGCCAGGCGTTGGATGCGCTGGCGGAGGTGTTTTTTGAGCTTGTCTACCCGGTGATTCCGAGCTTTGGACACTGATTTGAGTTGGGTTGTGAGATTGCGTTGTGTGTGTCAATAGTCAGCCTTTATGATTCTGTCCATTGGCTTTAGACGCTTATACAGGTCTGTAACTGGTTAGGCTCAGTACTTTAACTTGAATGCGCAGCTGTCTAGCGTGAACAAAAAGGCCGACCTGCCGTTCACCATGCTTAGTGATCAGCAAGTGTCCAAGATATCAGCTCATGCCTCAGACAACGATAGAGGCAGGCAGAACGCTAGACTCCTCAAGGCAAAGTAAAGCCATGCCTATGAAGATTTATTAACGCTCAAGTATGGTAGAGTCCTCTGCCCAGAGTCTCCACATCATAGCCTTATTTTTAATGTACAGAGCGAGAGGCCAGCTTGCCTGCCCTTTGCGCACAATGTTTTCACCTCATCAGCCAAAGTCGCTTTGCCTGATAAACCTAAAAAGAAAAAAAATACCAAGTCGCGAAGCCGTTTCCTACAAGTACTGATATAATGTCGCCATCATATGTTCCAATCCACCCTCCGATGCCCCTCATTCCCTGATTGGACCATCTTCGCTTGTTCTTTCCCTTTTGTGATCACTGGCAACAGAAGAGGTCGAGTCACCCCACGGGGTATGTTGTGCGCTGGAGATGATTTTCGAGAATGTCCTTTGGGTGGAAAGGACGGCTTATAGCGTTGTGGGGGACGAATGTGTTAAGGGGAGGGGTGTGGGGGGTTTATGTTGAAGGGATTATTCCACGGGGGTATTCGAGGGGTGAAGAAGTGAGTGTAGAGGAAGATGAAAAAAAAAAACTCGTGTAAAAAGAAAAAGCATCGGTGGGAGAAATAGTACTTAGTACTCAAAAGGGCTTAAGGTAGAGGGTGAAAACTAGAACAAAAAAAAATACAAAAAAGGACTAATGGTTTGAGAAGAATATAGGAGAGACAGAGAGAATATAGTAAAGTTAAAAAAAATATTAAAAAAAAGAATATAAAAGGGAAAAGGAAAATGAGTTTTAAAAAAAAATCCGTGGGTGCGGCGGGATAACAAAAAAACATCTCCAGGGCGTGATTCGAACACGCGACATTCTGATTGAGCTGTTCCGTTACAGTCAGACGCCATAAACCAACTAGACTACCCGGAGTGTGGCGAGGTGCGCTCGCCGGATGAGTTGATTCGCTAATGGGATCGTTGGGCGGGTCTGTTTTAGTTTGAACTATATAGTCTACCAGACGCTGGAACCGGACTGTTCATGTGCAGACGGAGACGGGTACGCACATGTCCATCAATCAACACCCCAAAGAACGCACATCGCAGTCTGCCAGCTTTACAGGGCAGATCAGATAGGTGTCCTGCATGAATTCTCAGTACGGGTCTGGCCTCCGACTCTATACCTCAAGTACAGTGTCACGGTGCAAAACCACAAAGGTAGGTCGGAACTCTACTGCAGATTCGCGTTGACTATGGAGAATAAAGAAGCTATAGAACAAGAGAAATCCCCTAAATTCCCTAGCACTGGTCTATCTGATGTCATAGGTCAGAGTCTACTGCATCTAGGGGCGGTCCGGGGTTTCGTTGTCTAGACAGGGGATTTATTGCGGCCTTTCTCAACTTCAAGGCGTGGAATCGCCGGTGTATCTTGATCACTGTGGGTGGATTTAGCTAAAATGTGTTTCCCTTTCTGTCTAGAACTTTGTACGGTCTTGCGTAGGGGGTTATTGAGTTTTTCACTAGGCCGGTCAGACGTCTAACCTCTGCGGTCCATGTAGACCATATCGCCAACGTCAAAATCCACTTCCCTTCTTTTCTTATTTGCGCTTGCGGATTGTCTTTCTTGCGCTTGTTTTATGGGTTTCCTGGGTAGTCTCTATTGCCTGCTGTATTCTCTTCGCATATTCTTAGGCTCGTTCGCGGGTTATTCGGCTTAAGGACGACTCGAATTTTGTCGTATGCTGTTGCCGATTAAAGCTTATAAATTTTCGATTGTCTGGGCCGTATTTCGGTAAGCTATATCAAGGCTTATGCGCTAGCTTTTAGGGAGTTTTATAAAGAAATCTTTTAGTTTAAATGCTTAATAAGACTCTAGACAGTCGTGAGAGTGCGAGCCCCGTGGCGGTTACGTGTAGCATCGATGTGTCTACGGGCTTTTCCCTTTATGTAAGAGCATATATACGCCACCTTTATGTATTCGCTTTCAAGCCAGTCTTTATTATGTTCGAGCTTGTCATTCGTAGCCCCCTTCTATGATTCGTACGTGGGTGTTTTTCCGTCATTAAGGGGGTCAGGGTTGGGCATCTTTTGCCGAGCGTTTCGGGCGATTTTTAGTGGCCTCCCTCGAAGGTTCCCGGGTTAGTCGGAGCTGGTTTACGTTGCGATATAGCTGCAAGATTTCCTGTTGTTGCTGTCGGTCTTGAGTTACGCGCTCGTTGAGGTTATGCTGTAGTTCCTGCATCTGCTCCTCTTTGTGCTAGCAGAGAAGGCATTGGCTGGTCTAGGCTCCGAGGAGTCCCTTCAGTTCCTTAATTTTCTTTTAGTTCTCCTGGATAATTTAGTTAGCTTGCGTGCTGGCTTCCGCGTGTTTCTTCAGCGAAACAGCTTCGTATTCGTATTTCTAGGTCAAGGTCTGTACGAGGTCTCCGACTATTCCAGTAAGCACCTCTCGCCAACAGCATGCTTCAAGCAATATTTTATGCACATTGTCGTTTTTAAGGGCGAATAGCTGGTCCATTGTCGTGATGTCTATCTGTTAGTCCTTTACGCGCAAATACAGAGTCGTGGTCTCGTGCTGGGCGAGTTACTTCTGAATCTCTGTCTTGCACACTGAAATACCATCCGCCGCACCCTCGCTCCGGGCTCGATGCGCCATCGGAGAGGGGGGGTGAACGGGGGTCGCGAAACGGTTTATCAACTTTTCAAGAGGTTTGGAGTCGATCCCGCGGCGCTGTTGCGGTGCGAAGTGTTCAAAATTCTTGCTTGCGTGTAGAATATTTCTTTCTTCGTGGACTCGGGAGAGTAAAATTGCGGCGTCCTCAGGCATCAAGCAAGAAAATGACGACAACCGAAATGGCTTCCACGTTGACTCAACCAACCTCTGGCAACACCTTTGCCCACGAAGAAGAAAAAAGAAAAAGACAACAAGCAGAATACTCACACTTGGAGAGAGAAAGCACAATGTCTGCGACCAGTCAGTACTCGCCTCCAGCTCATAACCGGGCTCCTCTTTTTGCCGCGCCTTTGTATGTACGGTTTACTAATCTGATGATGGTGGGGGGGGGGGGGGGGAGCAGAGAAGCAGCTAGGTGACCTCGCGACGAAGCTGGTCGCGGCCTGCAAGAGCGGCGCGCTTCCAACGGTACGCTCAATAGCTCCCAAGCTTTACGTTGGGACACAGCCGCTAGCTGCGAATCCCTCGACACAGCTTCCACCGCTGTGAGCTGTGCTTGCGACAGCGGCTGAGAATGGGCGAGTTGATATCATGCGCTACCTTATGACTAACATGCCCGACTGCATCAACGCTAGACAACGCTGGAGTCCGAAACTGCCGTACCCAAGAGAACAGCTTCCACAACAATGGAAAGACGCTGCTGACTGGGAGATGGTCGTTGAACGTGCCGTAGAATCATCGCATATACCCGTCGTCCAATTGCTCCTAGACCAAGGAATGGAGGTTGATTATGTCTTGGACAGGGTTGGAACAATACTGTATCTTGCCATCGTGGGCCAAGACGCCGCCATGGCCAGATTCTTGTTGGATAAAGGCGCCGATCCTAATGAAGCATGCTTTCCCACCCTACAGAGCTATTTATCGCTAGCCGCTGAGCGCCCGTCTTGCGATGTTTTGGTAGAACTGCTGGACCACGGGGCCAAGATTCCGGGATCTCAAGCCTTGCTCGCGGCAGCCAAGGCGGGCAATATAGCCGCGGCAGAGGTGCTGCTGGCAAGGGGAGCCGACATAATGAAGTGGTACTTTGGAACCCAGGTGACGAGCCACTGAACCTCGGCACGGCGTTGCATAGTGCGGCCGAGCATGGAAAGACGGACATGGTTGCATTTCTCTTAAAGCACGGCGCAAGGACGGATTTAAAGAATGGAGACTCTATGACAGCACAAGGTGTTGCTAAGAAGCTTGGTAAGACGGATGTTGTTAAGATACTGGATAAGGCAGATGGATAAGATGTCTTAGCAGGGATATAGTAGATAGGAACTCTAAGTTATGTGTTAGCTTAGACTATCTTTCTATGCTACTATTTTATATAACTTTAAAGGTTTTATTTTATAAAAGTCTTCTTAATTCTAATAGTAATGGGTATAGGGAGCTAAATAAAAGTACTCTTAGGCTAAGTTCTATAGTATACTAAATAAAAGCTACATTAACACCCCAGCCAACAAGGGGATCCATACATGAGTACTCCATACTCCACTCCACTCCACTCCACTCCACTCCACTCCACGCTCCACACAAACAACACACGAACAACACACCAACAACACACCAACACCAACCACGCACGCGCCGCAAATGCGAATAACAAATCCCGCCACTTCCAAACGCACAAGGAAAATGAATCACCACTCTCGCCATTCTTCATTCTTCTACCTGATACTGACTTCTACGGTGCTTATTCCCTCTCGTTTTTTTCTTTTCCCTTTGTGCATCACTTGAGCATTAGATGCAGAACGGTGCTTTGCTGCTTTGCTGCTTTGCATTGATTGATGAAAACAAAAGGAAGAAAAAAAAAAAGAAAATGAAGAAAAGAGAAAAAAGAAGAGGTCAAAAAAAAAAACAAAAAAAAAACAAAGAAAAACAAAGAAAAGACAATCTAGTAACCCCATCGCCCCAACTCCACCTGCGCAGCAAACTCCATCGCTAAGGAAAAATAAAGTGAAACCCAAAATAGCCACGTGTCGTGTGATCATGACGAAAAAATGACAAAGAAAGGAAAAAATAAAAAAAAAAGTCATCACCATGGTCGTTTCCATCCAAATATACAATTGTGCCAAATAGATTTGCTGTTTCTTACATGAAAGACAGGTCTGCACCTTTGTAATGCCACATGGGAAAGGAGGGGTATAATTGATAATTGCCTAATAACTGAAATCAACATTCGCCATCGGGGGCACAGGCTTATTCTCGTGAGAGGATCGAGCGGGCCCTGGTTGCCGTTCGCCATCGTGATGTATGGTAATCATGGACGAGCTGGAATCGCCCAGTGTGGTGTCGGCGCTCGTCTGCGACGCCGTGGTTTGGAGTTCGTTTTCTGGAATGCCGCTCGGTGACCAGCCTTGGACCAGAATCTGCTGGAAGCTCCAGCTCGGCTGAAAGTGCTTGCTGCTCCACGCGTGGTTGACACGCTCGTACATTTCGTCAATCTGCTCGAGACTGATCTTGCTCGTCTCGTACACCATACACCACACAAAGAAGAAGGCGAGAATGCAAAAGGCCCCCCAGATGAAGAAGATTTTGGGCCCAAACGTGGCCGTACCCGGCACGGTTTCAACCATGAACGGAGTCGAGTAGGCAATGGCAAAGTTGAGTATCCAGTTCGAAGCCGTGGTCAGCGACATGGACTTGGCCCGTACCTTGAGCGGGTAGATCTCGGACGTGACGACCCACACCACGGGTCCCCAAGAAGCGGCGAAGAAGAAGATGTTGAAGCTGCAGAAGACGACAAGGATGGTCTCCTTGACGTGACGTAGATTGTCACCCGCAGCGGTGATGAAGGAGGCCATGAGCAGCTGGCACGCGGCCATGCCCAAGGCGCCCGCCATGAGCAGTTTCCGACGTCCCCAGGACTCGATGACGAGCAGACCGGGGACGGTAGAGACAACGTTGATGACGTTGATGATGGTCGATTTCGTGTAGGGACTGTTGATGCCGACACCGTTGAAGAAGCTGGTGCTGTAGTACATGATGAAGTTGATGCCCGTGAGCTGCTGGAGCATCTGAAGCCCGCATCCGGTAAACGTCCGACGACCGAGATGAGGGGATCCGCAAAAGACGTCCTTGTACGTCGAGGGGCCCAGTGAAAGTTCGTATTGGTGGTTTGCAATGATTTCCTGCAGCTCGTCTATGAGCGCCGGATGGGTGATGTCAAGGCGCCGCAGCCGACTGAGGGACAATCCAGCGGCCTCATTCTTTCCCTTCTTGACCAGAAAGCGCGGGGTTTCGGGAAGAATCAGGAGACCAGCCGTGAGAATGATGGCTGGGATGATCTGCAGACCGAGGGGGATGCGAAATGCTGACGAGTTCTCCAGCTTTGATGTGATGATGTTGATGACAGAGGCTGAGAGCAAGCCAATGGTGATTGATAGTTGATAGGCACAGACGAGCGTTCCGCGAATCCACTTGGGTGCCATTTCGGATTGATACAAGGGTACCAAGACCGAGATGGCTCCAACACCAACACCTGCTAAAGCCCTGTTGCCAGCTTAATATAAAAAGGACTAGAAGGGGACTAAAAAAGGACTATAAAGGGATATAAAAAAGAAGAAGAAAGGGAAAAAAAAGGAAAAAAGAAAAACAAACGGTGACATGGTGCCGATGGAAAGGTCGTCATCATACCTGCCAATAAGAAGCAGTGGAATGGCATTGGCGCATATTTGGCAGATGGCACCAATGCAAAACACGCCCACAGCGATGAGCAGCGTTATTCTTCGACCGAGCGAGTCGCCAGCCGGGGCGGCGAGTAGTGCCCCGACGGCGGTTCCAGCGCTGAGAATCGCGACAATCAGGGACGAATCTTTGGGACAAATTTGCGGGTGGGAATTAGATGGTATCGCAGAGTGACAGTTGGTGGAGCCAAACTGCATCTTGAACTCTGTCATGGCAAGAATGCCGTTGATCGCACTATGTTTCCATCACTCCAAAGTCAGCACAGCCGCAGGTTTATTTTTCCTCTTCTTTTTTTCTTTCTCTCTGTCTCTCTCTCTTTTTTTTTGTCCTCCCACAGCAATTGCCCTCAAATCGTCCTTGTTCGTTGCCAGTAGTCTGATCTGAGTATAGCCGTAGCATACACTACATTACGACGGCGCTATAGTCTCCAGTCTGTCGAATGTCGAATGATGAGCGGGAGGTTATCGTGGTTATCGTCCCCCCCCCCTTTCGAAACAAAGTCCGCTCAAGTCTTGGGAGCGATTGCTCCGCCACGACTTGTCAAACATTGCAGTTTTGCAACAATAATCCGAAATGTTTCCCGTCGTTCCATCGCTTCATCGTTTAGTCGCTTCCACAACTCCTCACATTTCTCCCAAATCTCCCCCGTGGCTTATTTACCGGTTTCAATTCATCGAGGGTTCGCGATGCGGCAACAGAATCGAGCGTGCAACTTACCCAGTGTCATATCCGAATAGCAGACCACCAGAAGCGACAAAGGCACCAACCATGATGGCGGGTGCTGACGAGCCAGCGACATTGTCGGGCTTGTGCCAGCCCATGGCAATAGCCATGGTTGTGGGTTGGACGTCGTCAATCCAGGGTTGTAACTTTGTGGTGTTCTCACGGGGCGGGATCGCGGCTCGGCGGATGTAGCAAGGTCCGCGAGGAACCCAATGTATCGCCGATTTTTTTATTCAATTCTTATTCAATTTTTATTTTATTTAATTTTATTTTCGTCTGTCGAATGGTGGGTGGCCGGGCAAAGATTGAAAGGGCAATCTAGTTCAGTGTCGTGATGCGATGAATTGTGGGTGGGGTCGTCGAGACAGAAGCAGGCGACTCTGCAGTCAAGGATCATCTAAGTCGGGCGGGCCAGCAACGGGTGTTGTATCAATCGAGATGGAAAGGGTTTCGAGGAAGTCCGGTAAAGCGTCGTTTCAAGCGAGGAGAGTCGGCAGTGAAAAGTGTGGAGGCCTGGCGATCATGGGAGCGAGGAGGTTGAGGCAGGGTGAGGGTGTTGAATTGGGGAGGACGCAACTGGCAATTAAGGATTGGGGAGATTTCAGCTGACGGGTGCATGCGGGAGGTGGTGCATGTAACAAGCCAGTCGTTGGAAGGGGATGTGTGCAGGGCCAAGCAGGCAGACGGGCAGACAGGCAGACATGTTGTGGAGGCATGTGTGGAGGCATGTGTGGAGGCATGTGTGGAGACATGTGGGCATGTGTGGGAAGCAGAAAGCGGAAAGCGACTGGGCACCATAGCTGGCTGGGCACCTGGCGGGCAGCTGCGAGGAGCGAGCGGGGAGCGAGCGGGGAGCGAATCCAAGGCCGTGCTAGGGGCAGCGGCGCCACACTGAGCATGCAGTTTTTGGAGCTAGTAGAGCCGTTGCAGCTGTTGCAGCTGTTGCAGCTGTTGCAGCTGTGGCGTCCATGGGGCCGTGCCTCAGTCGACGTTGCACCTCTGACGGCGACTCTGTCCTCTCTGCTGCATGATTGGCTCACTGTCAGTGTAAAGCGGGTCACTCCTTCCTCGCGCCAGCCTAGGCCGGCTTGGCCGTGTCATCATCCATGGACTTCCATGGACCATCAGCATCTTATCCATCTCGTCTTGTCCATGTGTAGCCTGCCTCCCTTTCGTCCCGGCCGTCCTTGTCTCACATTTTTGCAGTTTCCGTGCTGCCACGATACATTCGACTCTGGCTCTGGAGTCTAGAAGTCGGGGGGGCATCATGGCGTCGCTCATTATGCATCCAGCCAGCCAGCCAGCCAGCCAGCCACACACGGCCCGGTACCCCTCACGAAACGCACCAGACACAAATACTTTTACCATACTGGTTTTGCCTACTACCTCTGCTTTATACTTTGTCACTTCTGGAACCTCACTCGTGTCTGGAACTTTTGTCGAACTCTGAAGCGCCTGGCATCGTTTCGCGTCCACACCCCACAGCCACCAGTGAACTCTCGAGACTGTCACTTCTCATCATCCTCTTTTCGCAGTCCATCTATTGATTGACCCGAGCTGGCGTTTCTGCCTTCTAAACAGCCGCCCGTCAGCCTGGATTATTAGATGGCGTTCGTCTGACCGTACATACATATATAGACATGGAGGTCATGGCTCGATCACCTCGCCTGGTCCAGCCAGTGGTTCTTTACCGGTCCTGGAGTATCAGAAATGTCTCGCTACGCGGTTCCCCTTTCTACTGCCGTTTGTCGTCTACCCTCGACGTGGGCTGCCGAGTGTCCCTGATCTGTCTCACAGGATGCAGTAGCCCCCTCTCAAAGGCTCAGAGGTACCCGGCAACGGTCCGTGCCATACGCATTGATACGACTCTGTGGATAGACGCCCAATTCCGTTGGAGCATGGAGTGAGCGATGAGGTAGGCCTGATTGTCGGTTACCGCTTTGCTCCAACCTCGGTCCCGGGGGTTTCCAGTTGAACTGGTTGACGGTAGGTCACATTCCCGTTGATGTTCCAACCCGCTTCCAGAAACAAGGCGGACGAATGGAGCGCGGGCCCAGAAGCAAGTGGTCGGCGACCACAGCTCGTCTCTTGGTAGGAACAAGATTTTGCCCGTTGGACGAACTTTTTGTCTTTTCTTCTTCTTCTTTTTTTTCCTTCCTTGTCAAAAAAAAAAAAAAACACCATCCGAGGCCGCAAAAGGACCATGCAGCCCAAGACCAGACTCTGGTTCGAAAAGCGCGCTTGTGCATATCCACGTGTTCAATTTTCACCTACTGGAAAACGGTATACAGGGATACGCAGACTGTGTGTAGGGAACTGTCTGCATGGATGTGTTGCTTTGCATGTGCTGCAGGGAAAAAAAATCCGGTTCTCGCTTGTCACTCAGAAACCCTTGCTATGCGGGGTGAGGCTGGAAGAGATTACGACTTGCAGGAAGCCCATGAGACATCAAGCGACCCCATGTGGCCTCTTGTTTTGGCATCATCCCTTGCTGGAGAAGCAAGTATCGTACATGAGGACTGCACAACAACCGGCATTCACATGCAAAGCGGTGTGAATTACAGACGCCGAGATCAACCTGTTTGACTATCCGATCTACACCTCTCTTCTCTTTTCTTCTCTTCTTTTCTCACTGGTTTTCGGCCGGGATCCGAAATAAAGTGATGCACGTGCAAAGTTTATGACATTTGTTTTGTCATCTGAGCCCCCTCCCCCCCGAGAGCAATCAGAGTCACTTATCAAAAAAGTAAGCTGGCTCGCGGTCGGCACCAGATCGGGTTCCTGCCGGGAAGCCATTCAGACTTGAAACCAGCAAGACATGCATGAACCAGCGCAGGGTGCCAGTCAAGACGGACAGCCCTCCCTTCTTTTCGAGAAAGAGGTTCCGTGAAAAAGTCACGTCTCTGTCACAACATTACAACTTGGCTTCGAGTGTGCCAGGCCCATGTCGATTTTAGTGCCTCGGATCGTTTTTGCCTCGGATCCTTTTTTGCGTTTTTTGCGTCTTTGCGGTCTGCCTCGGATTGTTTCTCAAAGAAGCATATCCCCCGACCAGACAAAGGAGTGCTCGCAAAACTCTGCCTATGTACAGTGTACACTATGACCAGGCCGATCCAGCTACGACATCACCATGACCACGTTCAGAGCCCGCCCGCCGAACACGTCAAATATTGCGACTGCGGACCGGCGAACAGATGTGGCCCTGACTGATAAAATGCGGCCCCCAGCCCCCAACCGGTGAGACTGTTCGAGACTTGCCGCCGTGGTCCCTGTCGTCTCTACGTCTTATTGGCAAAAGAGCAAAAGAAGCACATAAGGCTTTGTATGGCTTATTATAAATGCTTCAGATACTTGGTGTTTCCAGCAAGCTGAGAGCTGGAAGAATCATCTCAGATAGATGCTAGATCCTGTTCCTCCCCCACACCTTGTTCGTCCCATGCAGGCAGCCATGGCACGTACATTTGACCCCTCCAGCGGACAGAACACAAGTCTGGCAAAACAGGGCGTGCATGCTCGATCCTGTGCCGTTCCATCACTCACGGATCAGCCTTGGCGGCGGATGTATGTATCTCCCGCCGAGGTGATCCCGCTGAGGTGGCTGGTATTCGTGCTGCGTTTGGAGATGAGTTCTCGTGATGGGCTAGGGGTGTTGGAAGGTGTTGTAATGGCCTTGATGACTTTACATTACACAGAGCCCTGGCCATTCTTCTCCACAGCGGAAAGATATCGTGATGAAGGTCTCCCAGCGAACCCAGTACGTAAGCTAAAAACCAAGTGGAAAAAATATACGAGTATTTTATATACTAGCCGTTTGAAGCCATGATATCTCTGCTATTGGAAATGTGTAATATTCATTTGACTTTTGTATCATATTGATGTATCTATGCGATGGATTTGAAAGACCCGGTACTCTTTGTTTTACATATATTCTATACATATCTGTGTTTCGCCGGTTCTATTTATTCTTTATGTTATGTGTATTCTTCACATCATATCCACCTAGCTGCGCGGGCCTGCATCGTGGGGACAAAGGGGCACCCCGTACAAGGTTCCGTTATAATTTTAGATTAAAAAGATATGTTGCAACACATGAAGATACTTGTAGTTGCTCAAAACTGTCACTAACCGAGGAATAGCCATCGTATCGTACTCGTGTCTCTTGAGAAGTAAGAAAAGAGGAGGGTGAAGAAAACGAGAAATTGTACACGTCTTGGTTGGTGTTACGAGAAGTACACACGGAAGCGCGGCTATACACAAGGAGATCCATACCTGCACGACTTGATGATTTAAGCTAGAAGATGGACTGGAGGATATGAGATTGGATGTCATATAGTATGGTATGCGAAGCAGAGATACACTAGACAAACGTGGACGTAAATGGAATCGAAATTAGGTATGAACCCAGCATGAGATCCTTATAGCTGCCCGAATGTATCGGCGTCACAGAGGCAGGCAAAGCGGTCGCCTCATTTACGCAAAAAGAAAAAGGCGTTTCTTAGCTTCTTTTGCAGAATCTGTTATTTTTTTCTTTTGTCCTCTCTTCGTGAGCTCCTTCGCCAGCTTTGTCTTCCCCTCTCTTTTGCCATCTTCTTTACTGTTTCCACCACCCGTTGAAGCTTGTACATGTGAAGTCTTTCCACACCACAAAGCTCCTGCAAGTGTACATTCTACTATGTTGAATTCGTATTCCCCAGCTAGATAGTTCCTAAAGAGTACTTCCCTAGTAATATGTATCACGACCAAGTGTCTCCACAGCAAAAGATGCAAAAGCAGTAAGCTCCCGCTGCTCGGCGTGCCTGCGTTGCGCACAATGTGTTTGCCTCTTCAGCCAAAGCTCCGCTTTGCTACAAATACGATGTGCACTCAATGTGTATTCCATACAAATTCAGGATAAGACCAAAGATAGGTGACATTTACAATATAGATAGCAGGGCATGCGGAATGCTATACATGGGATAATATAAAGAGTGTGGTATAAATACTCGACAGGAAAAGAAATAATCAGGGAAAGCGGAGCTCTGCATACGTTGCACGTTACGGTGTAAAGCGCAGGGAAGGCATAAGACGCGCAGCTTGCCGCTTTTACCTCTGTTAGACAAAAATGAATAGCAAATGTACTTAGCAAAGAACCTGAGTATTCTTCATATTTCAATCGATACTTGTATTATCTGATTGAGCTGTTGGTTGAAATGATGGATGAAGTATGTATACAATTCTGCTTTATGGATGTATAGTGTTTAGATGTAGTAACGCATATCAATCTGCTCGCGAGTTTTCTGCAGTCTGAGTCGATAAGCACGAACACTGCAGGTCCTGAATACAACGTGAACGCCATGTCAACGGTTGTGTCCTGCACACGTACATGGTAGCTATCCCCATGGACATGACGAACATGGCTACGACGTTGGTAGAAAGATGGCATGGGTATGGAGATCACACCAACATGAACATAAAATGAACATGAATATGTCATTAGTAAAAAGATGACATGGATAGGAACATCACATCAACGTCAACATGGATATGATATGAGCATAGTACGAACATGAATGTAGAATTAACAGAAAGGTACATAAATATAAATGGAACATGAACATGCATAAACATAACATACACATGAACATGACATAACATAACTTCAACATAAACATTACATGAACATGACACCGTGACCGTGAACATGAACAAGACACAAATTGTAGAACACAGGAAAACGAATGACGAGCAAAAAACAAACACGCAACACACAATACACAACACGCATGGAGAACACCGGAGATGAATACATGACAGGCACAATAAGCGTGTACGTACATATATAGAAACTACCATAAACATGACCAGACAAATAACCCCAGTGCGCCTATTGCCATGGCGCTGCCACAATCGGGACTCCAAGACCCGTAGACGCGAGCATTCTCGACTATAAATCTATGTGCATGGGAAGCCTGTTTTCCGAGCAGTAAAAAAAAAGGCAGAAAAAGACCCAAAAAAAAAACCAAAACCAAGACAAACGCCCTTTCCTGTGACAAGCCCTCAAGGCATTTTATCCAAAACAAATTTCATTCCGGGTCATCATGATACAAGATGGTACAAGCGGAAACAAAAAGAGGGAGATGAGAGACGACAAAGATTCATCCTCATTTCTCAAGCATCTTATATCTCAAGGGTCACCTCTTGGCCCTTGACACGACCAATCACCTGCCCCGGAGCGTACTTGGGAATCACCTCGTCGTCGTGCAGCATCTCAAACTCCTCGGTGGCATCGCGGCCCATGAAGTTCTTGATGGCCTGGGGTCCGCCGGGGTGCTCGTCGAGCCAGTTGGTCAGGTCCATGACCACACCCTTGACCACGACCCACAGGTCGTCCTCCTTGTTGTGCTTGGCAACCTCTTCCATGGAGTACTCAATGTCGGGCACTTTGAAGGCCTTGGGATCGGGCTTGGAGGCCTTGGCGACGGACTCGCCGACGGAAGCAGGGGTGGCAGGAGTGGCGATGCTGGTGTCTCGTGCAGTGATGACACCGGCGCCGGCACCCGCGTCTCCATTCTTCCACTCCACAGTCAACTTGCCAGGCGTGGCGGGGTCGAGATGAAGGGAGATCTGGCCCAGACGCTGGGCGGCGGAACCGGCTCCGGCTCCGGCTCCAGACAGAGCCTGCTGGAAGAGAAAGTTGCTGGCCGAGTCACCGGCAACACGGCCGTAGACGACGCAGCCGAGCAACGACGAACCACCCAGACGGTTGGCACCGTGAACGCCACCGGCCAACTCGCCACAGGCAAAGAGACCCTCAAAGGGCTTCTTGTCCTGGTTGAGGACCTGCGCCTTGTCGTTGATCTCGATGCCACCCATGGTGAAGTGAAGAACGGGCTCCATCAGCGCAACGTGGAAGTCATCATTGATGTCGACGGGCAAGTTGTGGAAGAACTTCTTGCCCCAGGGATCCTTTTGCTTGCCCTCGGCGATGGCGTTGTATGTCTGGAAGGTCTTTTGGAGGTGGTCGGGGCTGCAGCCAATCTCCTTGGCCAGCTCCTTGCCCGTCATCTTGCGCATGAGACCACGCCCAGAGTAGTGGCGGGTGTGGAAGTCGAGCGTCTTGGACGCCTTGGAGTTGAGGACAAGACGGATGGGGAACTTGTTCTTGTCCTTCTCCTTCCACATCATGCCGGAAACGTAGTCGCGGTGGCCGAGCTCGTCGCAGAATCGGTCACCGTCGCCGTTGAGGAGGAGACCACCCTCACCACGGAGAGCCTCGGCGGCCAAGAACTTCCACTTGGAGCCGGGATCCTTGGGGTCGACGAGGCCGGTAGGGTGAACCTGAACTTTGTCCATGTCAATGCCGTTGCCACCAATGGCCATGACCATTTTCTGACCATCACCCGTGGCGTGGGTGCCGTTGGTGGTGGCGAGACCCATGGTGTCAGGACGATGCTTCTGAAGCAGAGACGTGTCGCCAAAGTCGGCGGCGTAGCCGCCTGTGGCGAGGACGACGGGGCCATCGATGGAGGCGGGCTTGCCGTCGACCTCGTAGGTGACGCCCGTGACTCTGTTGTCTTGCTTGTTCAACGCGGTGACGCGGGCCTTCTTGATGATCTGGACTCGGTGGGGCTCGTTCTCGGCCAGCTCCTCGATGCGCTGCATGAGGGCATACGTGATGGCCATACCGGGGAACTTGGCATCGTGACCACGGTGGGTTCGGGGCTGCGAGTGACCACCAAGCCGAGACACCAGGGTGAGGTCGAGGTCGAAGACGTCTTGGAGCCACTCGACAGCGGCAGCGGACTTGTAGGTGAGGACCTTGATCAGGTCGGGACGAGCCTTGTCACGGGCTGACTTGAGGGTGTCTTCGTAGAATTGCTTGACGCTGTCGCCGATGTTGTGGTCGACCTGTGTTCTGGTCAAGGCACCGTTGATACCCGATGTGGCTTTGGTAGAGTTGCCTCCGAAGAATCCTGAGAAACGGAAAGAGTCAGCCGTACGAACAGGAGCCTCATCCCGTTATTGAGAAAGAAACTTACCCTGCTTATCCAAGAGAACGACGTTGCCACCAGCAAGGTAAATGGTGTGAGCAGCACTCAGGCCGGACACTAGAGTTGCAAAAAACTGTCAGTCGCCAGATATTGGATGATATATAACACGGTCCAAGAATGCTTGCTGCCTGCTCGCTTGCTGCCGCCACTTCGTACCAAGAGCGAAGAAGAGGCCAGCCGGACAGCAAACAAGGCAGCGGCGCGATTGGAGTTCAAGCGAAGCTCAAGGAAAATACTTACAACCACCTCCGACAACGATTACACTAGGAGCCATTGTGAGATGTGAATGTGAATGCGGATACAGAGGGATGAAGATGTTCCAGGGTGCGAGATTGTGTTTGGGCGCAGAGGAAGACGAAAGGGCGAGGATTTGCCGTGGTTTGTGCTCGTCAAAGACAGATGAACGAGCTGACAACGACACACGACGGGTATTGTAAGGAAAGTAGGAAAAGAAAGTTGACGCAAATTGGAAATGATGGAAAAGAGAAGAGAAATTGTGGCAGTCTTCGAATTCGGCGACGGCAGTTTTAACCAGTTTTGAAAGGGGGGGGGGAGTGTGTGTGTCTGGGGATGCGCCGAGGACGGGCTTCGAGGAAGACAGCCGAGGTCGAAGCCAGATGACAAGAGGGAGCGGCAGAGTGGCGGCTCGTGTGAGTGGCCAGCGAGGACTAGCGGGAGGTGGGAAGTGGGTCGCGGAGAATGGGCCAGTCAGTGATGGTGATGGTGCGGCGGCGGCGGCGGCGGCGGCGGCGGTTGGCAGTTTGGATGACAAGTTTGGTGACAATTTGGTGACAATTTGGTGTCCATCCGGGTGACAAATTACAATCTGGCGACCAGACACCGGGGCTAGATGATGGACCAGACATCTGGAGCCCCGCCGGCGAGTGGCAATGTCGACGAAACGGCCGTGCCTGGCCGGGCCAGAAGTGCATGAGCAAAAGGATCAGCAGTCCCAAGTTTTCGGTGTTTGCATCGAGTGGCAAACATTGGATTGAACAAATGCAGACGCCCCGCCTTGACCATAAGACCACAAGACCATAAACCCATACACCCAGAAACCCATCAAGGGGCGCGCTCCATTGTGGCAAGTACGACGGCGACTCCCGGTTGCCAGTTGCCAGACTGGTAGCCTCGACTGTTCCAGCCGGCGGTCCCGAGAGCTGACAGCACGCACCAGCCGTTGGTTTTACTTTTTTTTTTTTTTTTTTTTTTTTTTTTTTTTTTTTTTTTTTTTTTTTTTTTTTTTCGCCTCGTTCGTTCCTTTTC
>AFRA01000348.1:0-31485 GCA_000223055.1 Claviceps fusiformis PRL 1980
GACGACCGACCAATATAGATGTCAATTAATCAGATCTTGCTAACCTGATCAATGCGTATCCTTTTGCATAGCTTTGGTGCAGCTGGTAAAGGGATCTGGCACGCCACCGGTATGACTGCGCTGACATCCGCGATGACCCAATCGGGTTAGTCCATAACAATTAATAAGTAATAACCTAACTTAATTAATCTTAATTTAATTAAAAGGGAAGCTTTTAATATAAGACTTTAAATAAGTAGTAACTCTTACTTACTAAGGTTTAAATTTACTTAAGTTTTTTTTATTATATATTAATAGTTTATTTAGTTAAATAAAATCAACTTATATAATAGTAAGTTATTCCTAGCTTAGTAATTAAGCTAGTAATTCTAAAAAATACTTATTATTTAAGTTATTTAGTATACTTAATATAGGTTTTAGTAGTTTTAAAGGACTAGGTAGTTTTAATAGTTTTTATAAAGGTTTAAAGTTAATTAAGTTACTACTAAATAGCTTATTCCTTAGGTAACTTTATTATTAAAAAGCCCTTAAGTATTATAATTTTTTATAAAATTCCCTTTTAGTTTATATATATATTAATTAAAGATTTTCTTTAGTAAAAGTAAAAGTAAAGGGCTTTTAAAGTGCTTTTAAAGTATTTTATAAAAAGCTAATAGCTACTCTTTACCCTATTTTACTAAGTATTCTTACTATATCTATAGGTTTTCTTATTTAAGTACTCTTAAAAATATCTTTAGCTACTAACTTAGTAAGGATATAAAACTTATTAAGCTAAGCCTTAGTATATTTATTTAAGTCCCTTAAGCTTAAGTATTATCTAGCTAAAAGACTAGTAATTTATTCTCTTTACTAATATACTTATTAAATTTAGAAATTTACTTAAGTTTTAATATTTTATTTTATATTAGCTAGTTTTTTTTATAAAGCTTAAATAAATATAGTATTTTAGGCTTATATTTACTAAAAATAAACTATAATAGCCCTTTATTTTATTTTATTATTTATAAACTATATAATTTAAATATATATATTTTTTAGTAAACTATTAAGTAGCTTTCTTTATTTTTCTTTAAAGTTTAACTATATTTTCTTAATTAATTAAAATACTATTTATAATAATATTAAATAATTCTTAATATTAAAAATATACCTTTTAGTAGTATTCTTTAATAATACCTAAGTTTTATTAATTATTTACTTAAATATTTTAAGCTTAAAAAATAATTATTTTATATACTTTCTTTATTTATTAGTTAAAATAAAAAATATTTATTAAAAAGGCTAATCCTACTTTAGTAGGGAGGTTAAGGGTATTTTTTATAATTATATTAAAGTTAAGTAGGTTATAAATAACTATTTATTCTTTATTAACTTTAACTAAAGCCTTATTTATAGCCTTATTAGTAGTAGCTTTAGTAGGTATAAAGGGTACTATATTAAAAAAAAGGCAATAATAATAAGTAAATTTAAAAAGATATAGTTCTAGTAAAAAGAAAGGTAAGGGTTAATTAAAAGAATTAAAGAATTCTTATATAATTTACTAAAAATTAATAAAAAAGTAATTAAAGAAAAAATATAATTTAAAGCTATTATTTAATATAGTAAGTTTACCTTTACTTTATTAGTTATTATAAAGAAGGGGAACCTAATAAAGGTTTAGGCTAGAGAATATAGATTTAAAGGATAATAATATAGTTTCTTATAGAGGCTTTAGTAAGACTCTACTTATTAGTCTTTAGTATTATTAAGAAAGAGGGAAGGGTTATGAATAATTCCTTAAAAAGGTTAGGAAATACTTCTAAGGTTCTATTAATATAGAGTAAGGTAGTAAGGGCAGGCACTTTCCTACTTTATAAGGAAGGAAAAGTTAATTATTTATAATAAGGGCTATAATAAGGGGGGCTTAGAATGTAAATAATTCTATTTAGATAATAATTAACTTTAGCTTACTTAAAGGCTCTAAGGGATCTAGAGGTCTAGGTTCCCTCTAGAGGTCTTAAGGGCTGTGGAAATCTTATATATATATGCTACAAGCAAGGATACCTGAGGTTCTGAGTACTTCTCGTGCGTGGATACCTTAGGTTGGCCATATGCATCCTTGCACGTGTGACACTAGATGCTATTATTCTCTGTAGGGGCTGCCTATAGTAAGGCTCCTCTTACAACATCCCTCCCCTCGGTAGATGCAAAGTCTTACAATAATACACTGATTCTGCAACATTACATCTCAATATACTAGGTTCTTATTAGCCAGTCGCTACGGCGTGTTTCTTAGAAGCAATTAAATACTTTGGAAAAAAGTAAGTGTCTTCATAGGAAGACCTTTTTTTTGAAGATATGAAGCGGGAAGCTGCGCTCCTCAACTTGCCTGCCTTTACGCGCAATGTTTCGCTTCATCAGCTAAAGCTCCGGTCTGCTTGACAACTTATGCATTGCTTTCTTTACAACCTTTTGTAATGCGTCGTATATACTGCTAATGCGTGGAACCTCTACATAGCGTTCATGCATAACAAGAAGTAGTAAGTACTGCCTCCAAAAGGAGAGGATGTTGTCGGCAATTGCCCACAACATCATGGCCGGACAGAAGTATCTCTACATGATTCTGGCACAGGTACGGGCATTAGCTATTACGAGAGTCAGGACGCTCCCACGTTCGGAAGGCCTGAAATATATGTACATATGTCGTCTTGAAAGGAGTCCTACTAGGATTTAATCATCGTTTATAATGGAATAAGGGGGGGCGGAGTCGAGCCTTCGTCTCGTAGACGTCTATTTCCTATGTATCTCTGCTGTATTCCTTCCTAATCGGACCCGGTTCCAAAGTGGCTAGCTTAACACCAGGAGGGCGGATACTAGATGTGGCCATCGTACGGACTTGGTGCATGCAAGGTTGTTCGCAATATGTACCAAAGGTCCGTATGTGACGTCCGTACGCCGATGACACTAGCTCTTTTTAACAACTAGCATAGATGAAAATGCCTGCTTGAATTGTCTGCAGAATATATGGACCAGAAGCGTAGAACGAATTCACCATCCCAAAACGCAGAGCTGCATAATTCTTCCATTTCGCAAAGGCACTGAACCGGGGGGTATGTACATACGGTGGGAGGAAAAATCTTTCTGACTATACGAAGGTATTATAACTGACTTTAGCTAGTTAACCTAGTGGAAGCCTTATAATAAAGCTTATAAGAAGGGGAAAAAAACTTTATAAAGAAAATAAAGCTAGGGTATTAGGCGCATTGCTTTATTCAATATGATATTTTTTTGTGTTTTCCTGCGTAGAGTATCTAAATTTACAGTCCGTTTGTTGAATTAAAAAGATTTATCCTCTTACTGTATGTACATGTGTATCTCATGCCACGCACTGGCATCCTGGCTTTTGGACAAACTCCAGCCTGTGTGGTTACAGATTTGGCAGCCTTTGTTCTCGTAAAGGTCGGAAAGGTTCTTTGCCTAGTGAAACTAAGTTGCTTGGTCCATAATTCCTTTGTCAAAGATAGAATACGCCCAACGAATCAAGATATTTTGCCGCAACAGCAGCCTCCTCATCCGTTGCAAGCCACTGAACAGCCCTATTTATTGAAAAGTTAAAAAAAAAAAGAAGACTTATTTAAACAGACTGGTTATGCCGGCTGTGTGAGTTTTCTGACCCGGATTTTGCGTATGCCTCTTAAGCTCTGCACATCTTGTTAGACTACCTGTCTGGGCACTTCATCATTCAGGACCTCAAGTCTTCCAGCCTCGCAGTTTTTCCATCCAATCTCACCCTTTTTTATCTATCTCGATACCCATAACTAGCAAGTTGAGCATCGCCGCTACGTTATCTATCAAGATGGATATCAAGGCCATCCTCTCCAGTGATCTCGACTCACATGGATCTCAACACCTTTCATGCGACGAGGATAGTGAACTCATGTCAATTTCCAGCCATGAGGACCCATGGCAGGAGGTAGAGGATACTACCAGCGATGACGAAGAGCCATACCAGGGTGTGAAAGACGCGACTGATGATGACTTTATCAATGTCTGCAAAATGTTCAAGCAGGTATGCAAATCATGTCCGTGGTAGCGGGTTAGCAGAAACGATGCTAATATCGATACTCTATTAGGTTTATGTGGATGAGGAAAAGAAATGCGAGGGCGAGACCAAGGAAGTCGATAGTCTGAGGTCGGAAGTGGAAGCCTTGAACGAGAAGATAGCCGTCCAGGCAGCCAGGATCGAAGAGCTTGAGGCGACTGAGAAAAAGCTTAGGGGCCTGGAGACAGACCACGCGGCAAACCAGAAACACTCCGAAACATTGAACGATGAACTCGCTGCTCAAACATCTAAAATTCAACGACTTGAGAAGATCAGGGAAAGGCTTATTGCCGAC
Organism: Claviceps fusiformis PRL 1980; assembly: GCA_000223055.1. Taxonomy (NCBI): domain Eukaryota; kingdom Fungi; phylum Ascomycota; class Sordariomycetes; order Hypocreales; family Clavicipitaceae; genus Claviceps; species Claviceps fusiformis. The sequence continues at coordinate 4,377 of AFRA01000348.1, forward strand.
CACGCGGCAGAGCAGAGAGAATTTCTCACCTTGAATAGGAGACTACTCGCTGAGCAGACTCTGAGACTCCAACAACTTGAAGAGAACGAGGAAAGACTTCAAGAGCTTACCAGAGACAATGCGTCAAAGCGGGATGAACTGCGAGCTTTGAACATGAAAATCGCGTTCCAAGCATCTATCATACAGGGACTTGATTTGCACGCAAGACGGCTTATAGAGATTAGTACACATTTCGCAGAGAAGCAGAGGGAACTGGAAACCTTGGAGGACAAACTCACTGCCCAAACCTCCAGAATCCAAGAACTCGAGGCTCATGAGAGGAAGTCCCAGGAGCTCACCAGCCACAACGCGGCAAAGCAAAGGGAATTAGAAACCTTGAATGCGAAACTTTCGGCGCAAGACTATCGAATCCGAGTCCTTCAGGCCATCGATAACAAGCTCAGGGAGGTTGCCTTAGATAACACGGCAAAGCAGAGGGAATTAGACGTCTTGAACGAGAAAATCGTTCACCAAGCATCCAGAATCCGACAACTTGAGACGCACGAGGCAAAGCCTATCAAGGTCGCCACGATTCACGCGGCGGAGCGGCGAACCATAGAAGAAGGATTCAAGGAGCGCTTCGCTAGTCTTCGGCACCAAATAGAGGCAATCGCTGCCGGTCCAGAAATCGACAAGCGCCGTACTTTGCCGGAATGTCAGGATGATTCCGACTTTCAGGAAAGGTACTCCCAACTTGACCCTCCAAACCGCGTCTATCTCATCCGAGAGAGGATGTATAAAATCATCCATTATTGTATTCTCGGGGAAGATGACCTTGGGCTCGTATCGTCTTTCATTGTGGACAATCAGGTCTCTGGCATCCCGGCCTTTTCTCAGAAAACCCAGGTGTTGAAGCTTCAGAAAAGTCTTGCGGACTTTGAGGGCCATTTAAGGGCCAATAAAGGTACAACGCTTTGAACCCCGTCTTTTCCTCTTCCTCCTCCTCCTCCTCATTTTCTTCTTCCTCTTTTCTATTCTAGAAATATCATTTTTTTCGTATCACGCCATTTGCTGACATATCCGGTCGTAGTACCACATGACATTATTTCCAATTGGAGGCTCGCAACTTTTGAGTGCGTCAAGACCTTGAATCCTGAGATAGAGGACCGGACTTGCGCCCAGAGCATGATTTGGGGTTTTCTTCGGCATTTGGTCCGAAGTCCGGATGATGTGCGGGAACTCAGGGCAAAGATCTCCGGGCTTTGTGCCAATGCATACAGTTTACGATTTTGTACCCGACAATGCGACACTCGATACTACTTCAAGTATCCCAAGTTTGAAAAGCCAAACCATCTGTTCATATTAGCCGGAAACTTGTGCAAGGATGAGGCGAGGCACTCCTCTGTGAGATCTGTGCACTTGACGAACATTTGCGTGAGAGCCGCTACGAGACGACTTGATGCGGTGGCGGAGGACTCTGCTTGATGTTTCAGCCGGAATAGATGGAAGAGGGTTCGGCAATATGACTTTTTGTAATGTAGCGTGCGTCTTACATAACTAGGTACACGACGCTTGCTCAAAGAGCTAGTCTCGCAATGTTAGTCCCATGGCAGATAGATAGACAACGAATGGCAAATGGAAATGGAAGCTGAATAGCCGTAGAAGCCCAACAAGACCTTCATGTTGTACGGCTGCAGGTATCAAATATAAATGCGGCAGGAAGATGCAGCCTGAAACCAGCTCCGGTCATTGGCCTAAATGACGCGACTGCTGAACCATCTAAACACCGAGAGTGCGAAACGAAGCTGAGCAATAAGGAATGCATCCGGTGCCAAGCAGGTGATAGATCTACGTGGAAACATCCTGCCTTGAAGTGTATACATCACGCTCTAATGACTGTTGGGAGATATACACGAAGATCTACTTGTACATACAGTGCCATGCCTGGTGTGCGTTTGCCACTGTCAGGTGAATCGTCCATCTAAAGGTGGCCAAGGTATCTGACGTTGCTATGAGTATTTCTCCACGTACGAGGTCCCGAATAGGGTCGACCGGTTTATAAATTTGTGTAAAAGCATAAGAAATAGTTTACATTTGAATATTAATTACTGCCACTTTATACAACTCATGTCTATTAAGCTATATAACCCCTCTTTTAGGGCGGATACAAAAAAGAATATAGACATTCCTCTGATACTCCTAGGTATAAGCCTTATTCCTAGTTTATAATGCCCTTGCTTTTAATAGCTATAGGTATAGGATCTCAAAGCATTACACCAGCTACGAGATCACTTCCAATCGGCGGAAGGGTTCCACCTACACACCAAGTTCCAAAAGAATCATAGAATGCACCGCAGTCATCCGTACTACCTTCACAGTGTCAGGATTCAGCAGTTTCGAGCGCGTTTCATAAGTTCGGACCATGTTACATCCAGCAAAAAACCCTTAACATACTTATTCACTCCACCAATTTGGTGAAATAAATGGGGATAGCTACCTTAGACCTACCTAGCTACGTAGACCTAAATCCTAGTAACATCCTCCGCCAGATTTTGTGACCATTATAGTTTTATCATTATAATACTCATAGACCTGGAACACTAAGTCGGTTTGCGAGTAAAGTGTCTTGAACTTCTCTGTAGGATATGAATGGGCCCATGTAAGTTGGCTCTTCATCACTCCTGAGTCCTGACGTTATGCGTCTCGTTTGATTTTTGAGGAATGGCGGCAGCCTTTGTTTTTCGCTTGCCAGCCGTCGATGCACAAGCTCCTTTGGCAGGGGTGCTTTTCTTGAATGTTGGTTGTGTGCCCAATCCTGCACAGTGCCCAAGGTTATCCGAGTGTGCCCTTGTGCATATAACATACCTACCAACATACTAGGTCATTCTAGCATTCAGAACCCTTTTTTTCTGCCCCGCTCCTCTTTCCACTCAAGCTTACTCTCTTTCACCTGTCCCATACTCAGCACTAGCTCTGCAATTCGCCATCGCCGCCACGTCGTCAGAATGAGTGATAGCGTCCCTGTCTCTGGCGATCTCGCCGCACACGAGTCTCAACATCATCCATGCAACGAGGATAGTGGAATCCCATCCGTCACTAGCTATGAAGAGCCATGGCAGGAGGTGGGCGCCATTTTCGACGATGACGAAGCACTGCGTTGGGGTTTGGAAGGCCCAATGGATGATAACTCTATGCACCTCTACAAGATGTTCAGAAAGGTACAAGAAAGCCTTCTCCATAACAGCGGGCTAGCAGAAGTTATGCTAAAACTAGCGTTGTATAGATTCTTGCTGCTGAGAAAAAAAGATGCGAGGATAAGAATGACATGTTGAGGTCGGATGTGATGGCCTTAAACGAGAAGCTAGCTGCCCTGGCATCTAGGATCGAAGAGCTTGAAAGTCGAGACGAAAATGTCAAAGAGGTTGCTAGAGATAGCGCTACCAATCACAGAGACTTGGATGTCTTGAACGAGAAGCTGGCTGCCCTGGCATCTAGGATCGAACAGCTTGAGGGCGATCAGAATAAGCTCAAAGAGATTGCGAGAAACGGCCCCAAAAAGGCTAAAATATCGCGAGACTTGAAAGAGAAGCTGGCTGCTCAGGCAGCTAGGATCGAAGAGCTTGAGTTAAACCAGGAGAAGCTTCAACTGATTACCAGATCGAACGTGGAGAAGCATCGTGAATTGGAGACGCTGACTGAGAAACTCGATAACCAAAAATTGAAAATCCGACAGCTTGAGGAGAACGAGACACGGCTGCAAAGCGTCATCAGTGACAATGCGGAACTGAAAAGAGACTTGACAAAGACGAAAGAGACTCACAAGTCTCAAGTCAAAAACTTGGACACCAGGCTGAGATTAGCGGGTTGGATGTAGATGACGAGGATAAACAGCAAAATTAAGAAAAAGGATTCAAGTCACACTTGATTAGTCTCCAACAACGAATGTCTCCAACAACGAATGAATGTAATGACTGCCAAAGCTTCGTACTTTTTTTTTTTTAAAAAAAAAAAGCATAAGCTGTATAAGAGTCTCTTGTATATATGTCCAAGGGGAGGATTTCATACACTGGTATGTACTATTCATGAATCAGTAGAAAAATATTACAGGTAGCACTTTACGCATCAAAATACACTCTACAAAAGGAGAGACGTTGATTTATTAGTTTACACTCTATGCAAATATATGGTAGGACATGTATACAGAGAGAGCTTTACACGACAGTACTATACGAATATCTTACTCGAATATGCAAAGAGACATAGCGTTTATACACCAGTAAATACGAACAAACGCCTATACTAGAACATATATAAAGGGAGAGTTATTTCTAACCAGTACACAGTACAGATAAAGCTCTACTAGAACATGCATTACTCTTACCGGTCAGAATATCACCGCTTTTCGTTACGATGCTGAGCTCGCGCTGATGAGTATGGAAATCAACTAGGCACTTGAATTTTTCTCTTTCTGTGAGTGTAGTTTTCTACAAACCCTAAGATACTAATATTGAGAACTTTTATCCACGGCGCTAGATTTCCTACCCTTGTTGCTCCACCATCGCCCACTTTCATAGCCTGCGAACAAAAAAAAAACTAAAAAAAAAAAAAAAAACAATCCCTCGATCTCATCTCAGTATGGCTATCGATCTGTCAAAAACTAGGCATACAACATGCCCCCTCTGTGTCACGCGAGGGCGATCTCAGGAGTAGTCTACCTCGGCAGACCCGATTTCCTCGCCATCGATTTCCATAGAGAAAGTCATGACGGCGGACTGCAGAGTCACGATGAAATCGATATCAATCGCGTGGCTATAATCAAATGAGTCACGCTTGGTTCACATCCACGGACAGAAAGGAAAGCAGGCGAAGGGGTTAGTTCTTACTAAGAGATTCCATCTGTGTCTAAGCAGCACAGGTGATGTGTTAGATAAGAAGAGAACGAGAAATATGATGAAATATTGAACTAAGGGGAATGAGGGTCGCGTACCAACTCTGGGCTTAAATTTGTGTTTTGGCACATTTCGGAGGTTGCCCGTCACGTTGCAGTTGCGCTTCAACTTATTGGCTTTCGATGGATGCACGGGCGCAATTCTATAACTGCATTAGCAAGGTCTTTGCACGTTTGAAGGGGAGAAATAGAAAGACAATGAGGGAGGAGCGGGAAGAAGGGGGGGGGGGTGGTTTGTTGTTAATTTCGCCGCGTACTTGTCCTCGCTTTGCCAAAGCCCGTAGGTGAAAAGGAGATCTCTTGATCCACGTATATTGTCAAAGTCACAACTCAGAGTGATCTTAATTCGTTGATCCCGTAGTATATCGTCACCCGTCAATATAAACCATTCCATCTTCACAGCAGGATTAGCATGCAAAACGTGTTTTCTATTTTCAGGAAACGAAACTCACAGTCGTAACCCTAGTAATGCCTTGGCGGTCCCGATATGTAATTTCTCCTCGGTCCCTGGACTCTTCATAGACACTTCCAACCCGTGTGCCGTAATGTCGAGTGGCACAAGTGCTTGTCACAGCTGCTTGCCCAGGAAGCTTTGACAACGCGGATCCTCTAAGTACAGCCTTAGTGATGCCAGACAAAGAAGGGAATCTTTTGAGGTGACGTACTTAACAATGGCAGCCCAAGCATCGCTGGGCTGGAGAACTTGAATCTTGGGGAAGTGTTGAGTTACTCGCTGCATCAAGTAACGACTGCTGCCAAATCCACCAACAAGGAAAATCCCCTTCATAATGTCAGAATACAGATATCGTAGTTGATTTTGTACCGTGTACTTACAGAGATATCTTTATTTGTCCTCTTGAGTTGGACCTCCTGAACTTGATGTTCAATCATTCTCAGAATGTCAGCGACTAATGGCTCAAAAATTTTGGTCAGATCGCGCCTGTAATCGACATTATCAGTAAAGCTTCTCCCATGAATTCCCTTTGATTTTTTCATGTTGCCTTACCCAGTAAGCCTCCAGGTACTCTGCTTGAGGCCGTTGTCAGGATCGTCCCAGAGATCAGCCATCGGAAAGTTCACGAAGTATTCTTCGTCCATTTCACCGCGAAAGGCCGTCTTAATCTCTTGGTCAAACTGCTTCTCAGCAAAGGACCAAGCCTTGCTCTTTTTTAATTTGAGCCACTGCAGGTCTCCCACCAGGTCCTCTACCGCGGCGGCAAAGCGCTGATTCAATCCGAGCGAACCAGCCATACCTCCTTTATACTTGTTAGTAACCTCAGCAAATTTGAGAAAAGATACAAGGAAAATATCAAAGGAGACTACGTACCGGTTCCCGGAACAAGTTCCTTGACTTTCAGCTGAGGCGTGGTAGCCATCACCTCATACGAAATGAGGTCAACGGTGCCACCTCCAGCGTCGCATACAACAAAGGCATCATTCCGTTTGATAGAGAAGTCCAGTGTTTTGATTGAGTACAAGGCAGCGGCCTCAGGCTCTTTGACAACAGTCACTGGTTTGATACCAGCCAGTTCAGCTGCCTGGATAGAACCCCAAGACAGTAAGTCTTTGTTCCTGCATACTCGACTGGAAACTGACCTTTAGTGTGGCATTTTTGGCAGCATCAGACCATACCGCAGGCACTAAATGTACGATAAGATTAGATTAAAAAAAGAGACGAGTTAGGAGCAATGTGCTTATTATGCTCACCGGAGAGAACAAATTCCTTGTCGCACATGTCCATGTACGCTTTCGGGACAGTTTTAGAAATCTCCTCCAGTGCGTGCTCATAAATAGCTCCGATAAAATCGGCTGCAATTTCGAATGGTTTTTTTGGCAGAGACTGTAATTCGTTCTTGATATTCTTGGAGGGTAAGTACAAAGGCCTCTCCTGATCGGGATCAAGAAGAAGTTTGATGGCTATAATACCGCCATTCAGTTTGTCGACAGAGGCACCCCATCGAAAGCCCTTGGTCGCTTCTTTGCTATACTCAATTATGGTAGGGATCTTGGGAGCAGAAATGCCATGATTTCCTGAGGGAGACGTTAGCTAGGACAGCAAGCAGATTGGTGAATACAACCGAGTTGGTGACTACCAGGGCAGCTTACCAGGCCAATTCATAATCGCAATAGGCTTCGAATCTGTCTGATTGGCGAAGCAGAATGCTACGCCAGAGTAGGTGGTTCCAAAGTCCAACGCTATAATAAGCTTTTCCTCCGTCTCAACGACTGCACAGAACCGCCCCGATTGTGATGCCATTGTTGTTGCGATTAGGAATTTAGGATGAAAGAGATGCTTGGGAAGATCAACGGCTTGCAAGACTAAATTGAAGAGACACCGGAGGATATTTATAGTGCATCTATTCTGTGGGAACGCAGGCATAGTTAAAGAAGGTTTTTTTTTTTTTTTTTTTTCGTTTTCAGTGGCATATTGCGCATCAGTAATTAATCGAGATAGATGAGAACAAACGCAAAAGTTTTTGAAGGAGAGAGGACGGAGGGCGGCAGTTTCTTCATTGCTTGTTTCTTCTAAAACGTGTAACTTGACCTGTGCATTGGGCGATTTGTTTTCCGTTTGTCCGAGTTGATTTGTGCCTTGAGTCGTGAATTGAGGATTTTTCGGAACAAACGCAGCTTCCTTCAGGCCGGAAAGCCGCTGGACGGTCCTAGTTGTTAAAAGAACTCAAATTGGCCATTTTGCCCACCGTGTGATAGTTGTTCTGCTTGGATTTTTGTTCTTCCTTCCTGACTTAAGCCCCGTCTGCCTTGTCAAGTAGCTGGATCCTTGGGTAGTCATTCTGGCCTTTCCTTCCTTTCGAACAAAACTTACTCTTCTTTCTCCTCCTCATCTGATCAAAATTTTCATGGAAGTTCCTTACCGCGTCTTCGTGCAGTGGGCTCGCAGCCTCTGGGGCTCTGGCATTCCAACAACAGACGAATCTCAACTACTCACAAACGACGAAAGTGTTGAAAGGATGCGTGGTATAAGCGTCTTTACGCTCAAGGATCATGAAATTGCTATTCAGAAAGCACTTCAGTCTTTGAACAAGAAGCTGGATGAGGTTCCCATAAATGTCTGCGAGAAGTTGAAACAGGTATGAGTAACATATTCATCTAAACCAGCGTTTGTTCGAAGTTACATTAACACCAAAGTCTGATCTAGATTGCCGTGAGGAGCGAAAAGCAGCTCGAGAAAAAGAATCAAGAAGCAGACAGGCTCAAGTCGGACCTGGATTCCCTGAGGAAAGAATTCGAACACGAGCTAGAAGTTTCCAAAGCTACCAAGGCAAAAGTGGTTGCACAAAATACCTTGATCAAACAACTGACCGACGAGAAGAAGAAGCTCAGAGAGGTGATATTGAGTAGCACAACGAGGCAGAAAATTTCAGATGAGGTGATCAAGCAACGTTTTGCCAATCTCCGGCAACAAATCCAGGCAATCGCCAACAGCGCAGCTTTTGATGTGAATCGTGCGCTTAATCACTCGTATCCCGCAACGGACGACTTTGAGATGGATTTCCAACAACGGTACAGATTGTACGACCTTCCAAATCGCGTCTTTCTTATTAGATCGAAGGTATATGAGATCATCCAGTATTTTATTCTCAGCAGGGATGTCTTCGGCGTTGTGTCGTCTTGTGAGAATGCTCAGAACTCCCAAAATTTTTCGACCTTCCCGAATTCTCAGAACGATTGGGAGACGCGTGTAGAGCAAGGTTTGGTCGATTTTGAACGCCATTTGAGAGCAAAAGAAGGTACATCATTGTAGCCCAATTTTTCTCCCAGAACTTCTCTTATTAATATGCCCTGATCATAGTACCTGATAACTGTATTTCGGACTGGCGTCTTGCGACTATCAAGTGTGTTGAGACCTTCAACTCCCAGCCTAAAGACCCGACGGTTGCCCGAGACGTAGTCTGGAGTCTCCTTATGCCCTTGCTTAAACCAATGGCTGAGAAGTCAAAAATCCGTGCAGAGATATCGCAGCTTTGTGATGATGCATATGACTTACGACTTCAAACCAGACAATCTGAGGATCGGTATTGCTTCCGAATCCCTGATTGTGGAATTTCCTTTGACCCAAGTAAAGGTTTTGTGGAGCCCTTGGGAGTTATCGGTGGTGGTCAGATGTCTACTGTTGTCGCTTTTTCCATATTCGGAGCTCTGGTTAAAGAAACTGGAAAAGGAACTGAAAACTCCCATTGCCTGGAGCCTGCCCACGTTGTGGTGCAAGCCATGAAAGGTCAAGAGTCGTCTGGCGCTAGAGAAGGTGCTTTGATGTAACGGTTGAAAAAGATTCAACCTGTTGGAGTTACAAATCAAAATTGGGGGCTTTGGAGTGGGAATAGTGTGCACAGTGGGATCGATATTGTTGACTCAGAGAGCTATGCTTGGAAAGGGATATTTGGCGCCACACTGGACTTGCATGCAAAGTACTACGCGTAGTAATCGGCGATGAAAGTCTGGGTGAATGATGAAATAAGTGTGTTCAAGCCGACCTGTCGCAAGAATAATAGAATTCATTGCTTTATAGAGCTTGATGTGAAAGAGTATGTCTTTTTAGGTACATTAAGATGAGCATGTTCCTCTGCAACTGGAATATGATGAGAGGCTGCTTCTTATCTGATGGAGGTTGCTTCTTGGCTGGTCAATTTGTTGTTCTTGAGGGGAAAAAAAAAAAAAAAAAAAAAAAAAAAAAAAGGTACGTGCTCCTCCCCCGGACTTGCGAGCGAGCCTCGTTGGGTGAGATTTAGATTCGACCCACAAGGTCTTCAACCCCACAAAAAAAGCAAGGATCGTCGTGTCTTTCTTTTCATCGTCACACACCTACCTCTGGCTCGACGAACTCTGACCCCGGAACACGCGTGGCGGTTACCCGAGCCCTGATGATGGCACATCATGCTTCGATGGAGGCGTTCCCGACATGGGCGCATCTCGCCCAAGTGCACTTTGCGGGCGTCGAGCTGCAGGACGTGGGACATGGAAAAGGACTTGGCCTTGTTGTGGCAGCCGAGTCCGACCTCGAGGGAAGCGCCGTCGAGGAGCAAAAGCGAGCTGTTTTGAGAGTCCCGCATGATTTGGTCCTGTCGGTCGAGGCCGTGGACGAGTACGCCAAAGTAGACCACAACTTCAAGCAGCTGCTGGATGTAGCCGGGCGCAAGGTACGATCGATTGATGTCAGAGCACTTATTTTTCCCCATAGCAGTTCAAAGACGGCTCGCGGAAGTGCATCATCATTAATCAAGCGCAGTCCACGCGAGGCGATACTCTGCTCTACCTCATATCGCATCTGGCGCAAGACCGCTCTCCTGCAAGACTGACGGTTACTTTCTGGACGCAATACATTCGCTTCTTGCCGAGGCCTGTTCCTGTCCCGACAATGTGGAGTCATGGGGAAAGGCAGCTTCTCAATGGCACGTCGCTCGAGGTAGGTGGTGGAGTTGGGTTGTTTCAAGATGACCTATTTATTTACGTTCAGCACAAGGCTCTGCCTAGTCCGTAGTGGTGGGTGTGCTGACCGGGTTTTGCAGGCTGCCTTGCAAGCAAAGCTCACTACGCTGCAAACCGAATTCGAGCTGTTCCACGACTTGTCTGAGGCTCTGCCATTCTGGAACACACTGCTATGGGAGAATGAAACCGTCCGTTTGGAGGATTGGCTACTAGTCGACGCCTGGTATCGATCCAGATGTCTGGAGCTGCCTGGTTTAGGGACCGCCATGGTGCCCGCACTGGATATGGTGAACCACTCGAACCAACCGTCGTCGCTGTATGAAGTGGACGATGTCGAGGATGTCGTCCTCCTTGTTCGTCCAGAAGCGGACATTTCCGAAGGCAAGGAGATCACGATATCGTATGGAGAGGAAAAGTCAGCCTCGGAAATGCTTTTCAATTACGGCTTCGTGGACCCTGCGAATGCTCGTTCTACGATGACTTTGCATTTACGTCCATTTCCTGATGACCCACTCGCCAAAGCCAAAGCCCATGTTTTCAATGGCGCAAAAGTGCTTACATTATCCTTCAAAGCCGATAACGAAGCCGAAGGAGAGGAAGACAGAATGGGCCGGTGTTGTTGGCATTCACCGTTTGTATACCTCATGTGCTTAAATGAAGAAGACGGTCTGTCGTTTCAACTGCTGCAAGATACCGAGGGAGGCAGAAGCCTTCGACTGCTCTGGCAGGACGAGGATGTGACTGAACGGGCCGCCGACTTTGAAACCTTAATCAAGGGCCACAAACTGTACCAGGTGTTCAAGCTTCGCGCCGCTACAGTAGTTCTTCGGACTATCGTCGAGCAGTTGGACAACATCCGGAGCAGTCAAGGCGACGCTGAGCTCGAGCCCGAGCTTGACGACTCGCCAATTGCTGGCGAGTTGAGGCCAGACTGCATAGCAGCAGCGAAATTGTTGAAAGATGTAGAAGAGGGATTACTGGTCAGAGCGTTGGACGCACTGCGCCATGAGGTGAGTTTATTTTCCCTAGCTGTTCAGAATAACTCATTGCATCGGGACGCCTTTGATTAATTTCTTGTAATAGACGGACGCTCTTATGGACGACGACCACGTGGTAGCGTATCTCCGGTCCACAGCAGGTTCTGATGGGGAGGAGGCCGACTTTAGTTGACCGAGAGTAATTAAAGTGCCTGTCTGGTCGGGTTTGTTATTTTGTTATGCATTCTCGACTATGGCCAGGTTTCCGTTTCCTTCAGCCGCTCTGTCAATCGCCGCGCGGGGCGGTTGCAATAACATCGAATGAAAGCCACCTGCAATGGAAATTTCACATCATTTCGTCATACGTATGAGAACAGGGATGGTGGCTTCACAAATGAACTTTTTTTTTTCTATTTTTTTTTTCTCTGCTGCAGCTTCAATTGCCGACGTGAAGCTGCAGGCTGCGCGATCGACCTGTACACATGGCAGGTTAGTACAAACTACAAAGCATTGTGCAGGCATGGCGTCCCGATGCGGCCAAGTGCAATTGGCAGACGACAATGCCGCAACATAAAGGTTGGGGATCACGACCAAGTGTGGCATACGCATGCGCATGCGTGCTGCGATGCGTTGGGTTGCAAGACGACGAGAGAGGCGGACGACGTCGTATTGGCAGGAGGTCGGGGTCTGCGCATACTCGGTGCTGGCTGTTATACATATGTTAATTCGCGTTCAGGGGTGAAGCATCAGATCGGCTGCGGCTGGCTGTTCTGGTGAGCGCATGTGGTTCCAGTGAGCAGTTTGACCTGGTCGCTCTGGCCTGGCCTGGGTCCTCCCCCCCTGCGAGAAAGCAGCGGGCGAGAATTGCGCCTCCTCCCGTTTCCGAGACTAGCCCGCCCACGCTGACCGCACCATGAACCCCCCGCGGCCCACCATCTTTCCCGCAGCTTTCCCGCAGCTTTCCCGGCAAGTTGACGCCTTCGCGGCCCACTTTCTTCATCAGACTGCTCGGCGCTCACTGTCCAGGGCTCACTGCTCACTGCTCAAGCCTCAGTGGCCAACTGGCAAGTGCCCGGTGCTCACTGTTCAGACTCTTCAGTCTTGCTGACATACCACTGCTAGGCTGCTAGCTGCTAGCGACCCCTACGTTCCCGGCTTGGATTGTCAACGGTTGAATCTGATTCTCATCTTGCAATCTGCGCTCCCCACCTTGAATGCAGAATTCCAACTTCGCAGGGATTCATCTTGGTTCCGCATTCCTCTCCATGCTTCTCTGGCGCCCGCATATCCTCGATCAACATTCCGCGCAATAAACTCGCCGAAGCCATATGCCGCCCGAGCAGGCCTCATCTTTTGTTTCACGTTGATCACGCCCGGCGGTCTTGACTCCTTGACTTTTGACCCTTGAGCGGGAATTCACTGCGGTCATTGCTTTGATCGACGACTCCGTCACGTCATCTCTAGGTCGGACTTTCGGCCCGTCTCGTCCAAAGCCTGGTGCCCGTCATACGGCTCGCCAAAAAGGATAGTGGCCCAAATTGCTCATCTGTCTTTCGCCGGCCTTCGTCAAATACCGTTGTGTCTCTCCCAGGTCTTTTATATCATCCCTTGCGAGGGACCCAACAATCATCATGCCAGGCATTCTGCCCATGAAGGTGATCAAGGTGGGCAACACCGCTCAAAGTCGCATTGCCCAAGCGTGCGATCGCTGTCGGAGTAAAAAGATTCGTTGCGATGGCGTCCGCCCGACCTGTTCGCAGTGCGCAAGGGTCGGCTTCGAGTGCAGGACGAGCGACCAGCTGAGCCGACGTGCCTTTCCGCGTGGCTACACCGAATCTCTGGAAGAACGAGTTCGCCAGCTGGAGGCCGAAGTTGCAGAATTAAAAGATCTTTTGGACGAGAAGGACGAGAAGCTCGATATGCTCTCTGCCATGCATGGGAAACACATGAGGCGGTCCTCCGTTCCGTCAACCTCCCACACGTTGCCGTCTCCCGAAACCACCTCCTCCCCCAAAGATAGTCCGGCCTCGTCTTCCAAGGAAGACTCCTTTCGTGTTCAGGGCTCACCGCTACTCTTTGGCGTTGAGAACTCGGACTCTTACTTCATGGGCCCATCCAGTGGCCGTTCGTTCATCAGTACGTCACAGCCTCTGGTCCCCCCCCCCCTCAATTCCAAAAATCTAAGAATGTGTTTCTCTGGGCAGTGTCTTTCAAGCGGAAGCTTCAGGAAATGAGTCAGTCATTTACGGACTTTAATCCAGAGGCTTTTCTGCATGTTCAGGGTTGTGCTCCGTTGAATTCGGGGGAGTCGGTGACAGCTTCACGGCCACCACCCCGAATCTTCTCTGACCGTTGCGTCAATGTGTATTTTCAGGAATTTGCCCCGCTTTTCCCGGTGCTTCATAAACCGTCATTTCTTCGCATTTACGACGCGTTTGGGTCGGATCCCGAAAAGGTCAAGTGCCGTCACGAACTTGCTCAATTGTATCTCATTTTCGCCATTGCGGGCATTGCGTCCGAAAATCCCGACTTGCCGCAAGTTGCGGTTTGCGAACAACAGTGGAACAAGGCTATACAATCTTTGGTCCTGGAGAACACTTTGAGCACTCTGCAATGTCTCATTCTCGCTCTGCTGTACTGCACACTAAGAGCAGATAACAAACGTGTGCAGCATTTCAAAGGCCTGGCGGTGGCCCTGTCGCATCGACTCGGCCTTCATCAGAGCCAGAAGCGTTTTTCTTTTGATGTATTAACACTCGAAACACGAAAGAAGGTTTTCTGGACCCTCTATACACTAGATTGGTACGATCCATCTCACTGCTCACTGCTCCCTTCCTCAAGCTTTTGCATGACTAGTCCTGACTCCTGAATTGACACGTACACCTAGCTTCTCTTCGGCAACGCTTGGACTTCCGAAACTGCTCAAGGAAGAAGATGTCCAGACCGAGTACCCATGTGATGTGGACGACGAGTACATTGCGGAGAATGGCTTCCAACCCACCTTGCCAGGCGAGTACACCCGACTGTCTAGCGCTTTGGCTCTGTTTCGATTGTCTCGAATTCTGGCGCGAATTCTGGAAAAGAATTACCCGTCTGTTGTCAACTATGAGCTCTCTCTACGGCGAATGAGCAGTTTGGAACTGGAACTCAATGCTTGGTATGAGACTCTGCCCACGCATCTGCGACTCAAATTTTCTCAAGACAAACCCTCCACAGACATAACCAGCAGCAGGTCCCCGATTTTGGTAAGTTACAAGCTGAAATTGCAAGCTTCTACTCATATGGTGATAAATGGCTGACGTTGGACTCCGTTTTTCCGTTTTTCCGTTTTTCCGTTTTTTCCTTTTTTTTTTTTTTTTTTTGTTCTTTTTGCGCACACGCTAGGCGCTAGCGTTCTACCATGTTCGCGCCTTGATTTATCGGCCCGCTGTTGGTTCTAGTCTAGGAACTAAAGCTGCGCCGGCTCTTCTCTCCATCGCAGACTCAAGCAAGCACATCATTCAAATCACACAGCTTTTGGAGGAAAGAAACATGAGCTTTGCGTTTTGTTTGAACAAATATGACCTCTTGGCTCTCTGTGGGTTGACGCTGCTCTATCAAGTGGCCGAGTTGAAGCAAGATAGCAAATTGACGCGAGACATTGAGCGGCTCGTCAATGCTGTCATCAAGACACTCAACGACGCCAAGGCTCCAGGTTGCGTCGACCTGGCTCACGTTGCCAGAAGACTTGTCGTCGTCGACGAGGGACAATGTCGACGACCAGCATCACGTCTAGAAAAGTCTTTGTCCAGTCCTCGTCAGCGGCGTCCATCCAAGAGTTGTCTAGAGAAGATGGAGCATTGTCGACAGCAGGAGCACGTGCACCGTATGAAAGTTTCAGACATGACGCCTGGTGTCGAACTGGACTCTCTACCTCGGCAGTTCTTTGACAGCGTAGAGCCTGAGCCATCGAGCACCTGGCCGGACAGTGGCATGTCCGTGCCGAGACTGGAGAATGAGAACCAGAGCCCCTGTTCATCGCGGGCCATGCCTAACCTGGACTACCTATCACTGAACAACACACCTTGTCACACGGAGCCTTCTTCGCCTGCCGGGAGCCGATGCGTGAAGACGTCTGCGACCTACACATCTCCTTCCGCGCCCATGACCAGCGGCCATGATTCCGCGTCCAAGACGGCCGCAATATTCCCAGACGAGTGGGAAGCTCTTCTTGGCTCCATGGATGGCGGCCTCAACAATGTCTATGATGCCATCTATGGCGGCTCCAACCTCATGCACGAAGCGTCCGTTCAATCTCGTTCGGTCCTTCCAGGCTGGTCTCCGGATGTACGGGATCTACATGGTGGTAACGAGATGGCAGACTTGAGCCAGAGGACGGCCACGGCGCCACAAAGCTTACTTGGTCTCAGTGAGGAAAGGATAAGCCCGGTAGAGGAAGGCTCTGCGTCAGAGCTGCGTCTCAATGTTGGGAGCGCAGGTTTGAGCAAGCAGCCGGTGCAAAGGGCTTTTGAATTTGATCTCGAAGGGGTTGCCTTGTGAAGGCTATGTATCTGTGACTTTGCTCTTTCTTTTTTTTTTTTTTTTTTTTTTTATGCTGTCAACCTGCAGCGATTCGTGTTTCTTGACGGTGAGCAACAGGTGTTTTTTAAACCAAGATACATGGTATCAACACCGTGCATGTATGTACTGATGCCGAGTCGAAGCAAGGTGGTCCTGGTCTCTTGGAGGAGGATATCACTGGTGTTTACTGTATTTGAGCCTCTTCGGGTCGCGTGCGGGCCGTGAAATGGCAGACACCAAGGCATCATGGACGTACACATACATGGGTTTCAACTTTCGGGTTATCCCAACTCCCGAGTGCCCTGCCCAGTGCCCTGCCCAGTATCCATGTCCAGTATCCCTGTGTATCCACTGTCGGCCAGGTCACCTCCCAGCACTGAGAGTCCCTGGCACCGCGTGGCCCTGCCATTGTGCTCCCTGGCAGCTGCTCCTGGCAGCTGCTCACTGCAGGTGGCCAGCGGCCGAATGACCAGTCCATTCCGTCACGCGTTAATCGGATGCCCCGCCCCAGCACCCAACCAGCCGTCACAACCCCGAGCGGCCGACGCAGCATCCATCGCCCATTGGACAGGCAGCAGGGTGGGGGCTGGCCCGGTGGAGCTAGCGCGCAGTGCGCGCCCCATATTGCCGTCCCCACACACAAGTTCGCCGGCTAGATAGGCACCTCAACTGGCGAGGAACCGTTTTCCCCTTTGCAACCACATGATACCCGGCGATTGATCCATTTTCTTGGCTGTCCCTACTTGCCCTCGTCTTGCCGCGCCGCGCCGTACATCCCTTCGCAAGGCCAATCTACCAGCTGATTGTCGCCGCGGTGGGCATCTCAAGTCTTTGCCCACCACTCCCGAGTCCAGACTCCAGACTCCATACTCCAGACTCCAACGCGATATCGTCGTCAGCGTTTATCCCGCATTTCGGCCGGTTTTTCCCCCACCAATCCATTCTTCCTTGCATGGTCTGACACGAACGACGAGATACGGAAATACTGCCAATAGCTACTCTTGGCCATCCACTCCCCTTCGTTTGGGCCGCTCAATGCCTCATCCCTGAGCTGGAGATATTCACATCTGGCGCAAATGGCAGGGCAGCCCGCGCGCAGGCGCCAGGACTCGTCCTCCAACAATGGTCACCGGCCGCTGCAGCCCAGCGCGCTGCGCGAGAGCCATGTCGCTCCCAGTTGGGAAGGGAGTCAGGAGAGCGGTCCGGCTTTGGGACAGGCACTCCCGTCCTCTGCTTGTGGCGGGAAGCCGGATGCTGGTGAATCTACGCCGCTCATCTCACCGGCCACGGCCACGGCCACGGCCACGAGCCACCGGAGACGGTCGACCGTTCACCCCGGGATATGCGAGCACGGCACCTTCAGCCCCAGGCCCATGAGTCCATGCGAAGGCGAAGGCGAAGGCGAAGGCGAAGGCGAAGGCGGATACCCCTTTACTGAAAGCCAAGACGCCGTGAATGCGGACCCGGCGGCATCGTTCGAAAACGCCGCGTCGAAAGCATCCTCGCATCAGGGCTGGAAGATGTGGTTCGGGGGCAGAATGCGGACCAGGAAAATGGGCCAGAGCAGTCAACTCGCACACCAAGCCGGCTTCCACGACACCCCGTTGATGTACATGGCCTATTACATCCCCTGCCTGAAGTGGATGCAGCAGTACAAGTGGGCGTACCTCCAAGGCGACTTGGTCTCCGCCATCACCATCGCCTCCTTCTACCTCCCCATGGCGCTCTCCCTGGCGGCCAACCTGGCGCACGTACCGCCCGTCCACGGCCTGTACTCCTTCGTATTCAACCCCTTCATCTACGCCTTGCTGGGCTCGTGTCCGCAAATGGTGGTCGGTCCCGAGGCCGCGGGCTCCCTGCTCGTCGGGACCGTCGTCCAGCAGAGCGTCGACGACGGCAGCGCGGACGAGAACGCGGACCTCATCCACGCCCAGATCTGCGGCGTCGTGGCCGGCATGGCGGGCGCCACGGTTCTGATCGCCGGACTGGCCCGGCTGGGCTTCCTGGACAGCGTGCTGAGCAGGCCGTTCCTGAGGGGCTTCATCAGCGCCATCGGCTTCGTCATTGCGGTGGACCAGCTCATTCCTGAGCTGGGGCTGGGGGAGCTGGCCGGTCGTGAGGGGGCGAGTCATGGCAGTACGGTGGAAAAGATGTACTTTATTCTGGAGAATGTCGGGAGCGTGCATCGGCTGACGGTGGCGGTGGCGGGGGTGAGCTTTCTTGTTATTATGGTTTTTCGGTAAGCTTAGGCGCGGACATGCACATACCACATACACACATATACACATACACACATACACACATACACACACACACATATATATTTATATACGAATCGGTTGCTGACCCGTCACAGCGAACTCAAGAAACGCCTCGAGCCCAGGTTCCCTTCCATCGTCTTTCTTCCGGACCGGTTCTTAGTCGTCGTCATCTCCGCCATTCTTTGCCGGCACTTCCGCTGGGACGAGCAAGGTCTGGAAATCCTCGGCAGTGTCAAGGCCGCCAGCGGTGGCGTCTTTACCTTCCGATGGCCCTTTCGGCTCGCGCACATGACGCACATTCGCTCCGCGCTCTCGACGTCATTCCTCATTGCGCTGCTGGGCTTCTTCGAGTCGTCCGTCGCGGCCAAGAGTCTGGGCGGCAACGACGCCATCCAGGGCATCGAGCTCAGTGCCAATCGCGAGCTGATTGCGCTGGGCACGGCCAACCTCGTCGGCGCGTGTTTCATGAGCCTGCCCGCCTTTGGGGGCTATGGCAGGAGCAAGGTCAACAAGACGACGGGCGGCAAGAGTCCCGTTAGCTCCATGTTGCTGAGCTTGATTACGCTCTTGTCCATTCTGTTTCTGCTGCCATCGTTTTATTACTTGCCAGTAAGGGCCCCCGGCCGTCACAGCTTCAATGGCATTCCCATCTGCCCCTGGTCCTTAGTCCGTTCCTGAGAAGCTAATCATATCCCACCCAAACCCCTTACCTAGAAACCCGTCCTTTCATCCATGATCTCGGTCGTTGCATACTCGCTGATAGAAGAGGCGCCGCACGACATTGCGTTTTTCCTCCGGATTCGCGGCTGGACGGAGCTCGGTCTCATGGCCATCATCTTCCTGTCCACCATCTTCTACTCGCTCACGCTGGGCATGGCCCTCGGCGTGGGCATATCCATCCTCCTCGTCATCAAGCACAGCACCCGCCCGCGCATCCAGATCCTCGGCCGCATCCCCGGCACCAACCGCTTCGACAACGCCGAATCCGGCGACTACAGCCTCGAGTTCATCGAGGGGTGCCTCATCGTCAAGATCCCCGAGCCCCTCACCTTTGCCAACACGGGCGAGCTCAAGGCCCGGCTGCGACGCCTGGAGCTCTACGGAACCTCGGCCGCCCACCCCGCCCTGCCGCGCCTGCGCAGCCACGAGTCCAACCGCAACGTCATCTTCGACATCCACGGCGTCACCTCCATGGACGGCTCCGGCACGCAGGTCCTTGAGGAGATTGTGCGCAACTACCGCGACCGCGGCGTGCGCATCTTCTTCTCCCGCGGGCCCGGTCGGCGGGACCACCCCGTGTGGAGGCTCATGGAGCGGAGCGGCATCGTCGCCCTGTGTGGGGGGGAATCGCATTTCGTCATGGATGTGGAGGAGGCGTTGCGGTGGACCGAGTACGAGGAGAGCATTAGTGTGGGAAGTGGGAGTGGGACATGAATTTTCTTAAAGAAAACTATGAAGAAAAAATATTTTTTTGGAAAAGAGGTATGAATTATAGAGGGCATGATGAGCGGTTTTTTTTTTGTCTCTTTTTTCTATTTTTTTTATTTATTTTCTTGGTTTTTTTTTTTCTCTTTTCTTCTTTTGTTCCTTTTGCGTCTACATGCCGCTGCGCAATCTGCCCAAGTATCCCAACGACCGTCATTGTACCCGCGATGGGATGCTGGATGCGCGGTTATCGCTGTGGTTGTTTGTCTTTTCTTGTCTTGTGTGTTGTAGTTGCGCTGGCGAGCATTCTTAGATAGCGTGTGGTGATAGATTTGTGAAATTGAGCGTGCTGGTTTGTCTTGGGCGGGGGTGGCTTTGTGGGGTGTAAGTGATGTGCTGTGATGGTATTGATCTTTATTTATATATATATATATATATATATGTTGCGTCGTCCCAAACCGTCCTGAAAGCTGGATTATATCGGTCGTCACCGTAGTGAGCGCCATACACGCAGCAACCACAACAATCGCATGAGAGAACAGGGTCAACAAAAAGGGTCCTGGTGTCTGATGGAAAGGTTCATAAGAGTAAGAAATGAAATGATTTTCCAATATTATTGGGCAAACCGGAGCTTTGGCCCATGAAGCGAAAACCTTGTGCGTAGAGGCAGGCAAGCTAAGGAGGAGCGAAACTTCCTGCTTTATATTTTTAAAGTCGGGCTTTTATATGCAAACTCTTATAGTTCTCAAGTATTCTTTATTGCTCAAGAACGAAATACTCATGAACTAGTTGGCCAAATCTCGTATATTGCAGTGTATGTTGCAGGAGCAACGTAGTCTTATTTAACCCCGCATCTACGAAAGAGGGGGGGTGGTGTGGGGGACTGTCTTACGACAGTGCTCTAGCAAACAAGCACTGGCAGCTAGCGAAGAAGTTGATAAAAAGAGGGGAAAAGATCTGGCAAAGGTTACAAAAAAGACGGGGAAGTATAGCTAGTCAAGAAGGTACCTGAGAGGGAAAAGAAGATATCTTAACTCGAGGGGATTTGTTTTCAGCGTAAGGAGTCCGACGCTTTCCCTGTCTCTATCATGCCGATAGAGTCGGGCGGCTATAAGGATCGAGCATGAGTATTTGAAAAGAGTGCACTTACGCGTAGAATGACTTGTCGCCACAATAGATAGAAGGGCGTGGTTGAATCTAGCATAACTAGGGTACAAGATCTACTATACTCTTAAAAAGGAGGTTCCAAATATCCCCTTACTTATACATATGTATGTACATAGATTAGATATTCTTGTTGCCCTTATCGGGTTGTGTGAACGACTCTTTATCGCTACCATTATGCTTCACTTGTTAACTCCTGGCAATGAAGAGGACTGATTATTATAATTTAAAATAATTATCTTCTTTCTTTCTTTCTTTCTTTCGAGTGTCACTGTGGGAGAACCTCAGGCATAAGAGTATCACTGTTGAAGAACCTCTGTATCAGATTTGGCGAAAACTTGGGACAACAACAGAAATCGGGGACATAAAGATTAGAGTCCATTAAATCAAGAAGATGAATTAAAAGAAAAAACAATAGTCTTAACTAGAGGCAGTACACATCTGACCGTACAATATGACAAAATGCACATCGCTCAAACTGCTAGCCGCAGGATGATCCCATGTCATGGTGGCGCCATCGTGGGCCAAGCCATGGCTGGATAAGCAACACAAGTCACAAGGATGCCGGACTTCGTCTCTCTTCTTTTTGAGAGCCTCGTGTACGCTCTCTTCCCACTTTTTTAGCTTCTTCGGCGCATTCTTCTGACCGGTCTTGCTTATACGCAGGCGTGGAGCGCGTTGCGAGGCGGCGATGCATCTGGGATTCTAGACCGGTCTTGTCACCACGGTAGGTATCAAGATTGCGCGCAGCGTGACTGTTACGGCAGCAATTGATCCATCAGCATCCCCGATATGGGCGTTACAGGACGAGACTCTGTTATAATTTTTCTCTTGTTTTTTTTTCTTGATTTTTTTCTGTTTCTGTTTCTTTTTCTTTCTTTTTTTTTTTTTTTCTCTTCGTTAATGGCACAGAATGGCTGGAACTTGGTCGTCGGACAAGCCCCACTCCGCGAGTCGGGCGCTCGCTTCACCGCCTGGCAGGAGCGGAGGTTGCCCGACTAAGTGGGTGAGACACGTGCCTATCGTTGATTCACTGCCTATCCTGCGGCAAGGGGGCCCCACAAGGAACCCACCACGCATGGACATAATTTCATAATTTTACTGCAAAACTCTCCCGTCCACTGGCAAAAAAAAAAATCCCTTCTCAAAGAACCCTTTATAATTCAATTATCCTCTAATCTCGACAATCAACTCAACCGGACCCTTCCGAGCATCGGATGACTGCTCGGCAACCGGCCCGGTTAGCTCAATCGGTAGAGCGTGAGACTCTTACGAGCGCACGAAATCTCAAGGTTGCGGGTTCGACCCCCGCATCGGGCTTTTCCTATAACATTGTGTGATTGAGACATGGGTCCGGGTGGGAATGTTTTTTTCTAGTCTCTCTCTTTTTTTGCCCGTTGTTTTTTTTTTTCCTTCCCAACTCACACTCACTAGAAAGTCTCACTGACTGACATACAGATCTATCGTCTCATGTATCGGTCGGCATGGCTTCCCTTCTTCACGCCTTTACCGAACCGTCACCCAGATCTTGTCATGGGATGCGGATAGTGTCATCTCTGACGGCAATAAGGCAACATTGTGCTTGCAGAGCCGGTGAGGACCTCTGTCTGGAACCGAGAGTATTGCGCAAGGTCGCCATGACATTTTTTTTTTTTTTTTTTTGCTATTCAACTACGTCCTTGCAACGGTTGACTGTTCATCCATGATCCACCTGGCGCTCACGCGGTAGGTTCAAGTCATTCGAACACGTCGCCGTGCGATTTTGGTGTCAGGGTTTCATTTTTTCGCAACTCACGACGCACTTGTGCCGAGTTGTCAACGACAGGACTATTGAGAGGGTCTAGTAGTAGCGGTAACCCAATCTCGTTGTTTTTTCTGTCCCTTCTCCTGCCAGGATACACACACACAAATACACACGTATAATGAACAATCTCCTCGGGCCACAACCTCCCCGAGTAAGCACCCCGCCCCGTCTCTCATTGATAGGTAAATACGCTCCTGCGGGCCGCACGCTGGCAGAACATCCATCAAGAGTTGTCCCGCCGAATACTCCCAAAAGAACAGTCCAGATTGTTGTGGCGTTGTCCATCAAGCAGGCGACCGCGACTGCATGTGATTCTTGTCTACAGGGTAGCTTATATTAGTGGAAATTTTTTTTTCCCTTCGACTCAGCCACAAATGACAAGTGGCACCGACGTCACAGCGGGTAAACCACGGCCACGAGGCTCCCCACATGCCACCATGTCGTGCTCGTTGCAGAAACGCGAAGGCCCCCTTTCTCACCCCCCCCGACAGGCCCCGGATCAATATGCACACGCCCCCTCTTGCCTCCTTTTTTAGCCCCCGCCCGGCCCGGGCCCCGGTCCCAAGCCGGCCAGGACGCCACCATGATGCACCGCCTCAGCCCTGCCGGACCTGTCGCCGATGGCGTGACACGGAGCGGCCAGGGACAAGGCGTCCTCGACATCAATATCCAAGGAGATTGACCAAATGATGATAAAAAAATAGTCACAAAGAGGGACGCCTCCAGCTCAACAGGGATCCCTCTACGCCGTCATCATCCCCGTTTATTTTCCGCGTCCTCTCGTCCAAAGGGCCCACCACTGAGGCAATGACCCGTCCCTGCATTTTGCCCTTGCCCTTGCCCTTGCGCTGCGCACGCGTTCATCTCGTCTTGGCGTCTGGTGCAGTCAACACGGCGCTTGAGATGACGCGAGTGCGTGAGCCGGCCGCGTCTACGATCGTCAGCAGAAAAACAGATGAATCTACCAGCGTCCTGGAGCGAGGACGGCGCGCGCTGCAGGACCCATCCAACGACTTGTGGGGAGGAGGGGTACATGTCGTTCCAGACACGGCTACGTAGGTGGACAACGAGAATAGTATCATGCGTGCCGCACAAGCGGAGACCGGAACAACCTGCGTTATGGTCAAACGAGGACTTCTTGATTTCTCTTCCGTCTCCTTCCTCCATCCTTCCAACGACTGCCGCGGCCGGCGATGCGGGACGGGACATTTCCATGCAAGTCTGCCCAGAGCACGTACATTGTACATCGCGAACCGGGTGTATTGGACAAGTCCGCACGGGCCTGTAGCCCATGACGCTGACAATGATGGCGATGGCGATGGATGATGATCAACGACTAGATCATGCACGCTGCTCGCTCCCACCGCCCTGGCTCTCGGGCCGGACGTGAACTTGACGTCCCAGATCCAGATTCCCGAACCCGGGCAGAGGAGGCAGCCTGTCAGACGGGCAGCACCATCCGTCATCCGTGCTTGGACCAATCGCAGCACACACATTTAGAAAAAGAATCTAGATGCAAGAGGTTTTTTGGAGCTGAATGTTTTTTTTTTTTTTTTTTTTTTTTTTTTTTGTTTCAAGTTATGATCAAGCTCATGACAACAAGTCGAATGTGCATGCACAGTCGTTGATGCAAAAAAAGTACAGATACCTACCTACGACAGCTCTCGCCAGACTTGTTAATAATTCTACGTTTTCTACTAACTATAATACGCTGTCTTGGAATACCTTGTCATGCTTATAGCTGCTTAAAACTATCACAGATCTGTCACGGGCTGTCGGCAGGAGCAGGCGTGGCGCGCCTAGGTACCTAGTAAGTACCGAAGTACCTAGTAGGCCCCCAGCGACACCCAGCGGCCCCACTTGCCCTCGCGCCGCCCCCACCCCCTTTCCAGTGTCGTCCACCAGCCCAGACATCATCAGTCATCACCACATGCACGCATCTCCATCTCCATCTCCATCTCCATCCCCAACACCCCCGAGTCCACAACCCCCATCCAAGCCCATCATCACTCCCTAAACAAATAAAAAAAAAAGAAAAGAAAAGAAAAGAAAAGAAAAGAAAAGAAAAGCAAAAAAAAAAAAAAGGGAAAAAACACCATGCCACAACCCAGCGCCCCACCCCCCCCTCGTCAACTACATCCTCAGCTTCCTCCTCGTCGGCCTGGCCTGGGGCCTCACCACGCCCTTCATCCGCCGCGCCGCCCAAACCCACCGACCCCCGTCCCATCCCCTCCTCCAAACCCACCCCATCAAGAACCACTGGCTGCGGAGCAGGCTGTACGGCGCCTTCTTCGCCGTGGCAGACCTGCTGCGCAATCCGCGCTATGCGCTCCCGCTGCTGGTCAACTTGACGGGGAGTGTGTGGTTTTTTCTGCTCATCGGGCAGGCTGGTATGTTTTTTTTGATGTTGTTGTTGTACTCCGGTTTTCCTTTTTTTTCTCCCCCTTCCCCTGTTCTGTGGTCCTGTTTCCTGCCAGGCCTGTTTTCCCGATTCCGGTTTCGTCTCATTTGCTCTCGGATGCTGACGCGGCTGAACCTCCCCCCTTCCCACTCAGAGTTGAGTCTGACGGTTCCGATTGTAAACACAATGGCCTTTCTATTCACTGTGCTGGGGGAGTGGTATGTCGAGGGCAAGGTCATTAGTCGAGGTATGAAGACTCCCTGGCATCACGAAAATCTCCCCGCATAGACTAAATACATCTAGATACTGCTGTCGGAATGGTTCTATCACTCGTGGGCATCGCATTGTGTGTTCAGAGTAAGTCTTGATTACCAGCTCAACTGGTCGTTTACCAATACAAGGCTACAAACAATACAAAACAAAATGTGTCCATACAACTATACAACCCAGTCATTTGTGTGCTAGACTCTGCTTGACAAAAAAAAAAAACCCCTCCCAAAAAAAAAAAAAAAAAAAAAAAAAAAAAAAAAACCGTACTCCCCCACTTGCTTGCGCCAGGCAATGCAAGTGCAAGTGAAAAGCTGGACTTTTGTTTAACCCACCATGCTTTGTCTACGTGTATGCATCACCCGTGTCCAAATTCCAATGAGCAAATGCAAACGTCAATCCCCAAACATCCACATCCCACAACATGTCCTGCATCTTTCTCGTGGTACTGGGGCTCCCCTGATTGAAGCCAGAACCTTCGTGTCAGTTGATGGCGTGACGAAACAACAAATCCTGTCGCTCACATCCAGGTGGCACTGCCAGGTGACTGGTCCCGCTCTTCTAGCTCGACTGTCGCCATATTTTCTCCCCCCTTCGTCCACAACCAGTCGCCTCATCGTTGTCGGGCCCGCAGCCATCTCAAAACACTGGTCAAACTTGGGTCTTCCACCGTCCAACGGGCGGAACGATAATCGGATGTCGCCAGCTCAACATACACGACCTCATCTGTAATGGAGGACAGCTCCTGTTTCGCTTCGCTGTTAGAGAGACGTCTTTTATTCGCCCGAGTGCCGTACAAAGACGAAGAATGTTCCCAAAAGGCTACTTACTGTTCGTAACCGGTAATCACAAGCTTGCAACTGCGCCTGGACAATGGAATGAGGCTGCTGTTCTTGCAGAATCATCTGACGGAACTCCACCCAGCGCTTTGCTGCTTCTTGCCTCAAGTAAATCTTTCGTCCTTCGTGACGCCTGGAGAATGCGTCCAAGAGAACCCTTGTTTTGACACATTGTCAATTTTCTATTGTGATTCTGGAGTTTCTTTCTTTGTTTCTTTCTTTTTTTTTGGGTATCCAAAATAAACACAAATGACTGCGGAATGAAACATGGAATCAAGTCGATGAATGCTCGGCATTTTGAAAAGAGAAACATACTGCTTTAGCTCCGCTTTCATTTGCTCCAACTCTCCCCCCTCCGTCACAGGCACTCGTGTATCTGCGGCACATTCCAAGATGTGATGGCCATCCATGGCACATTGCCGCAGAATGGTCCATCCCTCCGCGTAATAGTCGTCTGCATTCCCAGGTTCCGTGACTGCAGATGTGATGTAGTACTGCAACGTGCGGAAGTCGGCAAGTATCTCTGCCACTCGCGCAGTGCGGCATTCATTCACTAGATGTTGAGCCAGTGAGCCAGTGAGCCAGTGAGCCAGTGAGCCGCCAGAGACATTACGAAAACAAGAAAGAAGGAACCGAAAAGAAAAAGGATATGGATGTCCGCATATTTTCCCTGTAGCCTCAACTTACGTCCATCCATTATATCGTAGTCAGTCGAATTAATATAGGCAGCTGAGTTGCCTTGGTACATGAATGAATGATTGTAAGCGGATAAAAGGGCGTCCAAAGTTGGAGTGGGTGCAGACATGACGGCATCAAAAATTGGAAATTGGGCGTCCTGTGGTATTTGAAGGGGAGCGCGACACTCGATGCAGCTTATGCAAGGGATAATGAACAGAGAGAACAACAACCTGCCAAACACATGTACTCATGGCGCCGGACCCGCGGCCCCTTTTATGAGCATACGGAAAAAAAAAAAAAAAAAAAAAAAAAAAAAAAAAAAAAAAAAAAAAAAAAAAAAAAAGAAAAAGTAGTAGTA